>OOFE01011618.1:57922-84932 GCA_900323365.1 Monocentris japonica
ATCTGTGTATTACACTGGTCCAATACAAGCATTTGAACACCGCCTTAGTCCTCCTTCGATAATATGTGACAGATATGAGAGTGCTGTTGTTAATGCCTCTCTGGTGTGTGTGTGTGTGTGTGTGTGTGTGTGTGTGTGGTGTGTGGTGTGTGTGTGTGTGTGTACTATTGTTTGGGCAGGAGACACTTGAATGTATGTTGAGTGGTTAACAAGACCTGTAGGTTAGAGGAGGGAAAACACCAATTGGTAATCTGACTCTGACCTTGCCTGGTGGCCACCACAGAGAGAGAGAACCCATTTGTGTGATTAATAATGGATAGACTGCTGGCATAGGCATAACCAGGGCTGGTTAGTTGGGGGACAAATGTATCCCTTCTGTATTGGTGTATTTCAGTAAGCCACTCAATATACAAGTCACTAATCCAGTTACTACATGATTTTCATTGGAAAGGAGCACACATAGAAGGAGTGGTAATAAATGCTGTCCGGGATTTTGTAAGGAACAGCAGCATTTGGCAGAAACACATGTAGGATCCTGTTGAGGAGCAGGAGTGTCTCTCTCACTGCAATACTATAATACACAGCTGTAATTCTGCCTCCCTGTCCAATTTTGTCATTTCAGGCCTAGGGCAGTAGGCATACTTTCATGCTCTATCCCTCAATTTATTTTCAAAGCTTTCAGAGCTGTCTGGCGAATGGTGTACTGGTACATACTGCTATGCCCACCCGTGCCAAGAATGTGCAGGAATCTCCCTGATCCTAGTGCAGTGCTAGAAGAATAGCCACAAATGATCTTTCCAAGGAAAGGAAAAGATTGCAACATATATGTCGCAATCAAGTTGCAATCATTTCCTTTCCTTTCAGCATATCTCCTTAGCAGTTATATTCTGTAGCAGTTAGTTTCTAGAACGTATCAATTCCTTTTCTGTATTACCTGTACAATAAGGCTGCAGTTACTATATTATGGACTGTGTGTATGTATATTGTAGTGGGCACACTACAAGGTGATTCATGAAATGGTTTGCTGCTGCTTATAGAAAAAAAAAATAAATATTTGCTGCCGAGGTGTAATTAGCATTACCAGTAGGACAGATCTCAACTTAACACAAAAAGTTGCCGTCAATGACACTGTGATTTCTCTCATATTTCCCATAGTAAACTTGGAGGAACTTTATCTCCACACTCTTCCCCCAAGATAATGCACAAAGAATAGCCTCAAAACAAAACAAGCCAGATAGGCTTATCTTTACAAGCAGCTGATATAGCTATACCAAGAGCATTTTGTTTGCAGCCTGAGCAGACGGGCTAATATGGAGCAGAAGTTGAGCATCGATTCACCAAGTCATATGCCTCATAGACAAGATTATTCAAATGTTGTGTCTGACTGCCAAAAAAGCTCTGCATGAAAATAATGATACCCTTGTGACAACCACTCTATCCCTGGCAGCAGCACAGCTTGTAACCTCTGATAATTATATTGGGAGCCCAACAGTAATGACAACCCTCCATGCCACAGTAAGAAAAGACTTTCCTCTTAAAGCAGCAGTGGTCAAACAGTAAATCCACTGCTTTCGGCAACACACACATGAGATAATGCTTCTTGAAGCATGTGGTTTCCACAGGCTATATCAGCTTGGAACGGTTCTCCGTCCCTCCCATTGGGCAGTACCTTGGGAAATGTGACTCCGGCTGTGTGGTGTGGTTGGGATGCAGAGAGAATGAGAAAATAAAATAAACCCTGCCTATACTATGCTCACGCCATGTGACCAACCCTCGGATAACATTACCATGCATACATTTGTGAATGCTGTATTCTCTCTCGAATATGAATTTGTTGTTTGGGTGGAAAAAATACCTCTTTGCATTTTCAAGATGTGACTGTCATTAGTAGAAAACATTAGTGTCGAGTGAAAAGACCTGAGTGCTTAGCCGAGTATTGAATCTAGACTCCCCCTTCTCACACTCCCTCTCTCGCACACCTCTCTGGTTGTTGGTGGAGCTTCCACATCAAACATCACTGTGATAGTGGAGTTTGTACTTTATACCCTGGCAAACATGGGCAACACGCTTTATCAACACAGAATGGCATGTACTGAAACGGCCACATGGAACTCCTATTTCATCCTGGGTTTGTTTGAACAGCTGCAATCACATTTTCACCTCACACTCTTCATACCCTGAGAGTTTTGTAAATATAGAATAGGTGTTACTCTTTTCCATGATACTCATTGTTTAGGTAATTGGGATTTGTGCATACTGTAGCATGCACTGGATTATGTCACTGGACCATGAAATAATAGGATAAGTATTCTCAAAATGTCTCAAAAACTCCCAGTCTGTGTTAAGGTTGGTATATGTTATATTAAAGATGCTAGAGGCCGAAGAAGATCCTTGAAGCCAGCCAAATGGAAAGTCAACAAGGAAACTAAGCCAATGATTGGCAATCTAATGATAATATCCAAACCAAACCTCATGCAGGCTGCATTTTACAACCTTGTAATCCCTGCACACACGCTAAAGCGTTCACTCCCGCTATTTCCACCGCTGCATCCAGATGCAGTGTATGTTCTCAGTTAATGGCTCATCATTTAATCAGGACTCATTCAAAACAACATGAACAACATGTTTAGCTAAATGTTGAATGACACGCGTGAGACGCAGATGAAGAGATGGAGACAAAATAAATAGGAAAAATCAAGAGTCGTCCCAGTCCTGCTGCATGTGTTGTTCATGGTGAGCACATCGGCTATGGTACAAAGTAGCAAGATAATGAGAAAAGTTTGATTCATGACAAGACAAATTCAGGCGCTTCTGCTATGATATAACCATTTACAAATGCTACACAGATAAGCAAAATGATTATTTAAAACATATAATAATAATAACCATACAAAATATAATAAATAAATAAAACATGTATGAATAAATAATTGTAATAATTTGCTAAATCTTCATTTAGTTTTATTCTAGGCTAACTGGAGGGAAGTCGTATAGACATATAGCCTACGTGCATAGTTTCAGTACAGGTTATTTGAACTCTTACCAGAGGAGACAGATGAACCGGAGAGGCTGGAGTTACTGGATGCTGCCATCCCAATCCGTTTCACGGCTCAGTTACTCCCGTTTGGTCAAGGTGCGCTCGCAGCAGCTCGTCCCCGGTGGTGCTTCCATTTCACTCACGTCCTCTCCCTCTGTGCTTTACCGCTGACTGCTGTACCCGAGACTATTTCACGTCTTGTTTCCTGTCAAAGCCCAAGGCACACTTAATCCTCCGATCCTTTCCCTTTGCTTCCCTGTGCGCCGTAGTAAGAGCCAATGCTGCCGCATATAGGTGCTACAGGATAAAAACAATCGGACAACCTACAGCAACATTACAACTTCTGCTCATGTTCAGTGGATGCAAATCTCCACGCCGGTTTTTTCCACACAGAGGCGACATAGCCAATAGGCCGAGATTTTTGCCATGTATAAATAGCCAAAATTGGACTTCGGCTGTAGTATGATTTCCATGTGCCACTTTAAGGGTTGTAATAAACACTACACTGCAGCGTAGACGCGCCTTCTTAAAGTGAAAGTCTGGAACCAGGCTACTCCACTGGTTCCCAAGCGGGGGTCCGGGGACGCCCAGGGGTCTGTGAAGGGGCTCCAGGTGGTCCCCAGCAAAATTAGTAGTTTAATGTCGTTATGAGAGAATGTTATGAGAATGGTGGTTTTGATCAGAGGTTTCACTATTTTTTCCAGCCATGTACCAAATCAGACCTAACAGCTATCATCTCCTCAGATGGGGGGACTTGCCCTAAAGTGTATCTATTTGGGTATCTTTGACATGACAACGCTTGACAGTCTCATTTGACTTGAACTCACTGCGAGGCTATTGGGTTCATCACACACAGGCTTAACGTTTGGTATAAAATTCAGGGAAATGTGTAAATAAATAGCTAAGCTATGCCAAACAGCCTGAACCTAGATATATTATGCCACAATTATAAGATAATAATAATGCTAAGTAAACATGATATATGTACAATATTATTAGACTGATTTGTAATATTATCAGGAGTCTAGATAAAACACTCAAATCTCCAAGGAAATATCGCTTATGTGAGCATCGTTATGCAAAAGTAGGTTAATGCTGAGTAGGCTGCTGATTTTTACCAAAAGTACAGCATAACAGGATTTTGTAAGATGCTCAAAGGGTGTTTAAGCCCTCAACACTGTCTTACAGATAATTAGTGGTGCCATGGGTAACTTGCTAACTCCTCCCCTGAAACGCTGAAAGATGAGCATGATGAGCAATGTGTCCTAACACTCAGCTGCTATTTACAAAGCTCCTCCCAGACAAATATCAAGGCAGTGGCCAAGAAAAAACTAAATTTATTTATTCATGTCTTGACTTGTATCTGGCTTCCAAAAAGTTAATCTAAGCTGTAATCAAACAAACCTGTTTGTATCCCAGACTAAGGAGAGTTTCTACCAGAGGAGGTGGCTAGCACGATTTTCCATAGATGTGGGGGGACATGTTATCAACTAAATATATACAGATAGATATAGAGATATGTAAGTATATGTATAGATTGAAAACATTTCTGTGGAAAATTGTGCACTTTAAAGGCAGTCAATGTGTAAATATCATCTCATTCTACAACATATTTCAGAATCTTCATTGGTTTTCTGCAACCAGTTAGTGATTGGTCTATTGGTTCATGAATGTAAATTGAGTGATTGTAATGTTATAGTGACAATGATAATTGTTACCAGAATATTACTTATATATTTTTAAGTGGAATTGTTAATCATTTGTGTAGTATTTGATATTAAATGTTGTGGGTGTGTTCTTATTGCAGAACCACACCTAACTTAATAAACAGCTTGTGGAGCATATATATATAACATATGTACTGTATTTGTCAACTATGTGTGTTAGCACTCTTTAGTGATTCAGAGTATCCTGAACCAGCATAGCAGAAGTCTTAGTGACAACCACTAATAACTCCACTTCAGTATTTTCCCACTAGCAACAGCAAATAATGTCACATCATGGTTGTCTAACAGCTTAACTCCTAACACACCCCTTGTCTTTCAGCTGAGTTTCTTGTCAGACAACGCTATAAAAAGCACACTATAAAAAGTATGTAACACACCTTCTTGTCTTCAAGAAAGCCAACCCTACATAACTCTATACAAGGCTATTTCTCAACATGTTAGCCTGTTCTCCACAACAAGTCAGGCTTTTCCCTATATACTTGTATGTCTTCCAGATTAATTACTTAATTACAGATTAGTAAAGTTTCTGGCAGACAACTCTGACCAAAAGCAAATATTTACAAACATTACCCTAGTCTTCCAGACAGGTTGCCAATGCTAACATTCTAGAAATACAAACAATATATATGACATGAAGTTAATAAGAAAAACTCCTACCAGAAAAGTCTGTAGCTAGCAACAAAGCAAAAATAAATATACCTCAAAACATGTAGTCCCAGACAAGTTAGCCAAGCTTCTAATACCATTTTTAGAGGAACTCAAAACTCCTGCCAGGCAAATCTGCAGCTAGCAGACACACAAAAATATCTCACAATATACACCTATCATTTTGACAAATTTGGCCTCTATATGAGCTACTTAAATAAATGAAGCCAGACAACTTTAGCAGTGTATTAAAAACAAACTGTTTGTGATACTTGCTCAATGCAGCTGTCTCCAACTTACATGTTCAAACTTGTATGTTGTAAATCTAGTGCATGTTGTATTAATATGAAGCATTTACTTTAATTGCCAAGTCAACAAAAGCCTTTGCAATTATACAAAGTGTGCATTTCTTCAGCTGTGCGTTACGCGCCTGTAAGACAGCGTTGGGGGCTAAAAGACCCCTTTCAACTCCACATAACCACATGACCTAGCCACAGTTGATCATGTGACTGAGCTCCAAGTTCTCACTTTTCCATCCATTTACTCAGCTGAGCAACTCTAAAAGACCTTCACCGGACCCTCGGCTAATATTACGCCTGTCGCCAGCGAGAAGACATTAAATATGAGGTGAGTTGTATCAGGTTAACATGAGGTTTTGCTTTTCTTTCATTTGTTGTCTGCATGCCTCGTGCGTTTGGGGTCGGATTGTTTTGAAATCTGATTTGCAAACCAGTGCCCAGGCCTGTAGTTTGATATGCCTTCTTTATGTTGGCAGAATATTAAGGGAAACTCTGAGTTTCCTTCTGCTGTGGGCTTGCCTGGACTCTGCACAGTCAAGGGGCTGTTCGCGGTTTTTCTGCCGAAAATCTCACCGTGTCAGCGTCCCCAACGGAGCCGACCCCGGCTCACCCCTCTTTCTGACTCCTTACCTGGAGAAAGGCGCCATAGATGAAGGTTCACGTGCACCCTCACCATCCTAATGATGTATTATATATTAGAAATGACTGCTGTAATGTTGCAATCAGGATGTCTCACTGTTACAATTGTATAATAATCACATTTCAGAGGCTACAGTGTTTAATGTATCTGAGCCAAGAATCAGCCATGCCTTTTCTTGTTGTAGCCAGGAAACTGAGTCTGGTTGGACCTCTACCCGGTGCCAACGTGAAGAGTTATGCTGGGTACCTCACTGTCAACAAGAAATACAACAGCAACCTCTACTTTTGGTTCTTCCCTGCACAGGTATTCCACCTCTAGTCAAGCTGCTTCTCCACAGACCACAGATCCTTATTTGATCAAGTTTTATACTAAGGAGCAGGGAGAAGGGAGAAGGTTTTTGTACTTGGCTGTGAACCCCACTTTAGGAGCCACTGCTGCTCTACCTAGGGTCACTCTCAGTCAACATGTGATAAGGAACTGCACCATATGTGTATTTTGCATCTTATCAGCAAAAAAGGAATGCTAGCTGTGAGTGCAGAATTTCTTTTGGGTTGTGCATCCAGTATTTTTAGACAAAGGCCTAATAGGAAGTATTTACCATGTGATGTTATCTTCTACTGTAGCTTTTATTACAATATCTACCTTACAATGCCTTCCTTACTTTATTGAAGAGCAATACCACTGAATTTATCATTTCACATTTGCTGTTTTCTTAAATCTATGAATCAGTAACCAAGACTCTGTTTAACCTGTGATTTCATACTGAGTCACAGTGCAGTCACGAGCTGCTCCATTGGCATTGAATGAGAGACTTTTAATTTCAAATGAGCTTCACAGTATAGCAGTGCTGAACCAGTTTGGAACCAGAAACCTGCCTCTAGCAGCACAAAGTCATTCTGGTACTGTCAGTCACATGACGTTAAAATCTAATTTCCTCCTTTGTGAAGGGCAGCGGTAACATAATACTAACTTCTGAAAACAATTTATTTTTAAGTAAGTTTAATTTTAAGTCTCAGTTAATTTTGCCATTAAAATGTTAAGGAAGTTGCAATAAGCAGTGATGCGTGTCTCCAATTTTGTTTACATTTTTCCAGTGTATTTTTATTGTGTATATACAGACAAACCTGTGCCAAGGCAAGAGAACAAAATTCTTTATTTCAAGCTGAATTTCAGTGCTATTCACCTTTTTCTCTGAAATCACCACAAGGTGGTGCTCAGATCCTAACTGTATTTGTGCTATTGCCTGACCCATAGGAGAGACCTGAGACTGCTCCAGTCCTGCTGTGGCTGCAAGGCGGGCCTGGTGGCACCTCCATGTTTGGCCTCTTTGTGGAACACGGACCCTATGTGGTGCACAAGAACCTGACTGGTAGGACCAAGCTGGCCATTCAGCAATTTACCTGAACATGCCTTGTTTTAATGCATTAGGATTCCTATTTGGTGACACGTGTATATCAGCATAAGCCTTGTATATTTTATTTTGGAGTGTATTGTGTACTTTTCAACATCTTTTCTCTCTTTGCAGTCAGTTTCAGGGATTATCCTTGGACATCCAGATATTCAGTTGTGTACATTGATAATCCGGTAGGTACTGCTTAGTGATCCTCAAACAAAAAGGCATGAACTGATCACATGACACTTCTATCATTCACGGTTACAGTTTCTCAGCCCATCATACATGATTTTTAACATCAGAGTATTTCATGGCAAGATTTTGATGTAAAGTATTTCTTTGTCCAGGTTGGAACAGGTTTCAGTTTCACTGACAATGACCAAGGCTTTGCTCAGAACCAGGACGATGTCGGCAGGGACCTGTATAGGTAACACCAACTTCTATCTCACTCTAACTTAGTCTTGGTATGTAGCAGAGGATTTGTCGAAGGACTGTTGTTATATGAGCCTGTTTTTATCTCTTCCTGAAAGCGCGTTAACTCAGTTCTTCCAGATCTTTCCGGAGTATCAGTCCAATGAGTTTTATGCAACTGGAGAGGTAAGCTTTGGTTTTTCTTCTTGAGCTTTGCAATTAATATTATCTAAGGGTTATCAAGAAGCTTATTAACTTTCAAGCATGTATACCCATAGCTTCCAGATTTTTGCTCATTAAAGGAAATCAATGTTGTGTAAGATATAGTCAATGACCAAGTTTTAATCACATATGTTGGTGTACACAAATATGTTAAGAATGGCATAAAACGTTTTAAGGAGGAAATCCTTAAAATGCCACAGCAAGAAGACTACGATAACTACTGACAACTAGCCAAGTGAAGATATCACACATGTAAACTTCTGTCTCCTTGTAGTCGTATGCAGGGAAGTATGTTCCCGCCATTGCTTACTACATCCATAAAAACAACCCCACTGCCAAGGTGAAAATCAACCTCAAGGGGATGGCCATTGGGGACGGGCTCTGTGATCCGGAAGGGGTGTGTATCTGATAGTGTCATTGTATGTCATTCTATAAAATAAATACAGCGTCTTGATGTTTCATAGTGGAACAAATGTCAAAGATATGTTTCAACCGTACTAATAATAATTCTAATGATGGAATCGGTTGCTATGCTTCTCACTTTCTCCTGATTTTGTTCATATGCTTGTCCACTTAAACTTTTCAGGCAGTCCACATGCATTTGTAGCTATGGTATAAAATCACAAACTCCCAAGAGGATGTTCTTCACTGTTATTTTTGTGATGTGTTAATGATGATGTCGGGTATTATTGCTAAAATACAGTAACTTGTCAATTTCATGTGGATGTGTGGTGAAAAACGAAAAGTTCTCTCTGACAGTCTGACGGTTTGTGTTTTTCTCCATCTAAGATGCTGGGTGGTTATGCTGAGTTCCTGTACCAAACAGGCATGATAGATGAACTCCAAAGACAGTATGTTGTCCAGCAGACAGACATTGGGGTTCAGCTCATCCAGCAGCAGAAGTGGGTGGAGGCTTTTGTGGTAGGGGACATCAAAATTATCATTCATGAAAAATTGACCTTGATGCCAAAATCGGTGGCTTATATTATATTTTTACCCAATTGTCTGTGATAGATCAAACATTTAACTAATCAAAAAGAAGAAAAACTAAAGTAAGTCTGATCATCCAATGAATGAATGCAATAGATATTGAATTCTGTAATTTTTTTAAAAGATGAATTCAATGAACCTTTTTGTAAATGTGGCACAAGATGACCGTGTGTGTGTGTGTGTGTGTGTGTGTGTGTGTGTGTGTGTGTGTGTGTGTGTGTGTGTGTGTGTGTGTGTGTGTGTGTGTACGTACTTCAGGTTTTTGACAGCTTGCTGAATGGTGACATGGACCCATACCCCTCCTTCTTCCAAAATGCTACAGGCTGCTCCAACTATTTCAACTACTTGGCATGCCAGGTACATAGAAACACTGACAGCTTCTTCTGGGCTCAGGCCTTGACCATCCCTAATACAGTTCAGTCTCTTTTTTAATATAACCTTTCTTGATGTTCACCATTGATTTAGACCTTATTATATGCCCTGACTTAATCTGAATCTAAACTAGGGTCCATATTAGGTGTGTGTGTTTGCTGATATATTGGGCCAAAGTCGTCAGAGTCGTCCACTGCCGATACGGTGGAGGTTCCTCCCTGACCACAGCTACATTAAAAAGCTGTCTGTAAAACCTGCAATAAAATTTCTATTTTCTTTGCACATTTAATTTCTTTGTTTACTGTTAAAGGTGATATGTTTAAAGGTATTGTTTCTAGTGCCTGTCTGTGCTTCGGTCTGCACTACAGGAGCCCGAGGACCAGGAGTACTTTTCCCAGTTTGTAACTCTGGCAGAGGTGCGGCGCTCCATCCATGTGGGCAACCTGACATTCAATGACGGCTCAAAGGTGGAGAAGCACCTCCTGCAAGATGTCATGAAGAGCATCAAACCCTGGCTGGGGGTACTAATGGACAACTACAGGGTGAGGCCCTTCTCTAGCGCCAAGAACATACTGGGGTGGGATGTAGGAACACCTATGGTGGTTATATTAAGTTTGCAACGCACAACAGCAACAATGTGTTTTAATTTCAGATGAGGGTGAATTACCGTCTTCATCTTGACTTGTTGCTTATTCCCCTCCTTTGCTCTTTCCATGTCCAGGTCTTAATGTATAGTGGTCAGCTGGATGTGATTGTAGCTGCGCCCTTGACTGAGCGATTCCTGCCTACCGTCAACTGGACCGGGGCCACTGATTACAAATCAGCCCCTCGTTTCCACTGGAAGGTTCAGCCCACTGACAAAGAGGTGGCGGGTTACGTCAGACAAGTGGAAGAATTCTACCAGGTAAACATATGTGGCAGAGCTGAAACCATTCTGGTCCTCAAATTGTGCCAGTTATGCCACCAGTTTAAAATCTGTTATCTCTTCCGTTGTCATGCAGGTAATCATTCGAGGGGGAGGACACATTCTGCCTTACGACCAACCGCAGAGGTCCTTTGACATGATTGACAGATTCCTTTCGACGCAAGGCTGGAACTGAAACGTATTTGCACTGAAGCGCAGCTGATCAGAGCTCCTCCGTTTTATAGAGCAGATTCTTGATTAGTGGCTGCTTATTTCAAAGACTGTTGATTGTTGTAGCCCCTGTAAGTCAGCACATTCTTGGATTCAACACATTGCTTTCTAATGAGACTGCTATCAGCTCATAATGTAACTGCTCTCTGATTCACTGGAAATGATCTATACATTTGTTCATTCTTCTATTGTAATTGTTAGTTTTCTTCTTATTCTGTGTGGGTGTGTATGGCAGCCCCCTAGACTTGATTGGTCGCTTTTTCTGAAACTCCTCTCCTGCCCACACAGCTAATTTGGTGCCTCTATGGTGCGTCCTCTAGCGCCACCATCAGGCCAAACTTGTGATTTTCAAACAAGTGTATCTCCTGACTCTTCGTACAGTCACGACACCTGTACCCAGTGTCGAGGATGAAAGGATTTCTGTAAGCACTGTTTTGTTAAGTATTCTTTAGAAAATCCTTTGCTGTTAAATGTTTGGGAGCAAAAGCCCCTTTTGCTCCCAAGTCTGCATACCAAGTTTATTGGTTCCATTATTAAGCACTAGAGGTCACTGTGCTCCAAAGAAACTTCATTCCATACCTACTTCCTTACAAAACATTGCAAAACAGAGTTTTAGTGTTATGCAGTTTAAGAAGCTGCACCATTAAACCTTTGATCACCTCGGAGATCCGGCCCTCAGGAATCATCATGAACCTCTTTGAAGAAAATTTACCCACCCCTGATTATTGCACCATGAGGTATTTTAATCGTTAAATCGTGTCTTAGGCTTTCCTACAATTTTCATTCCTCCTTGTAGCTGAACTTTGATTCACACACCGTGATTGTCTGGTGACAGATGTTTGTGTGCCAAGGTAAACATGTTATTTCATTAGGCAACTATCAAGTTGTCTAGACATTTAATAATTAATGACTTCTCAGCCTTTAAACATCTTAACTATTTTATGAGCAATAATGTTTCAAGGGCATACATTGGAGCAAAACATGGATCATCTGGTTTGAACACACGACTTTGGTCATTTGGCTCATTTTTTGCACCCTCCTTATTCCTACAGGAAATGATTGCTATGTTCAAAATTTCAAATAATGTAAGTCTAGAGTCTGTAATAAAAATCACACCAGTGCGCTTTATTATGTTACAGAACAAGTGCTTTATTTTCATACCATAATGTAGCTGCAGTGATATTTAACATCTGTACAAATGCAAAACAAAACAAAATGGAGAAAATGTCATTAGACACAAAAATGTACAAAGTTATGCAGGCAAGAATGGATTCATCATTTCATTACATATAAACAATGTATTTAAGCGCTGAAATGAGCCTTGACATACAACAAAAGGCAGCAAGTGCTATGCAAACATTATTTACAAACATGTACCACATATTTACTCCTTTCGAAAAGAAAGGTGGTTGCATTACATGTACAGGATTACAGAAAGTAATGACATTCTATACAATATTTATAGTTTTAAATTTAAAATGATAGTTATAACATCATTAATGTGTAGGAATTGTTCTCCACCTCTCACACGAATCCACACAGACACACTCATACCGCACTTTCACTTATCCTGATCATCTGCCTATACAGTAGACAAATATCTTTTTTTTCCTTATACACAACCTGGATCCACTGTCAGAAATGAAACTAGAGACTCTCATGTCTAACTCTAAAATAGCATAACATCCTCCTGATGATTCCAGTTGAAAATATTTTGAGGTCATCTCCTTATTTGCCCATGCAAGAAGCTAATTCGGAATGGTCTAATAATCTAGATATGTTTTAAAAAACAACCTAAAATAAGGCAAGCTTTCGTTTAAGCGTTGTATAGGGTTGCTACAAGAAAGCCCTTTTGAAGAGAACCAGTTTCTCATCTCCTCATTAACACACATACTATACTATACACACAGACACAGGGGTAAGACATGACACAAACAGTCCAAATGCCTCTACAAAACTATGATGTAACCCATTAAGAGAATAAAGAGCATTTCCAGTTCACATATAAGCTTCCTTCATCATTGACAAAACTGGAGCTTTTGGATTTCATCAGGACAAAAGGGCACATACTAACTGACAGATCTGAGTTGTTGCAGGGTACCTTATTGAAGCCTCGTCCTACAATGAAAGGCTCAAGTGTAGGACGTGAGCTCTAAGTTCCCTCCTCCTTGTACAGACAGACACATGATGCTTGTCAGATAATACAGTCTCTCCATAAAGCCAAAGACAGTAAGTGTCTCGCTGGTGTGTGAAAAGGGGGATCACTGAGAATTACTCCGACCTCAATATGGCTATTCTACCCTCTGACATGACAGAGGACAAAGTGCATAGACAGTTCTGTGATCTCTCCACCTGTCAGTGGAGTGTGTCATCACTCCTACTGTAAAACACAGTGCATTATGGTCATGCTAACAAATCAACATTCCTGGCCATAGAAAGGGTGAGTTCTGTTCAACATAAGAAGGCATTAAGTTTCAAGGCTGGAAATGCTAGAAGGGAGATACAAAAAGGAGAAAGCGAAAGACAGAGAGAGAGAGAGATTGATGAAGAGGTCAGAGGTCAAATGGAAAACGGGTATTTTTCTCCTTGGTCAGCTGGTTTTGCCTAAACATTCAGCAGACATCCCTGACAAAGCCAAAAACAGATACAAATCCATGATTCATAGTACACTGAGTCTGAGAAACACAATCAATTGGGCTTGATTGTTGGAAGGAAACGTTCTGATAATTAAGGTAATCAAAAGAATTGGCATTCTCTTGCCAATAGTAAGCCAAAAAATGATTTTAAGAAAATTCAGGCACATTGTGACATTTTGGAAAGCATAGGCATAAACTTCACCTCTTTAGAAATAGTAAAACACTATGCCAGATAAAAACAACCTAATCATTCCAGTTCACACTGATAAACGTCATGAAAACCATGCGCAAGATCAGCTCTCACAAACTTTCCATTCTTCTTACTTTTTACCCCGCTGAACCTTGTTCTGCAGAGGAAAGATGGCAGAACACAAGCACATTATGTACATATTCACATGCACACACAAAACTATGCACACGCATAAACACACCAAGTATACACACAAGTGTACACACACACAATGGAATTTTATATTCATTTGGAAACTGCCATTGAATCCAAAAAATGGATCCTTAGATGCAATAATGCACAAAAAGAGGCCTCATTCATTAAAGCTTCAGTTGGTCCTGGAGAGCGGAGGAGTTTGTTTCAACCCCTAAGCTGCCTCACTGGTATCACAGTGTACAGTTATATAGCTGTAACAGCAAAGTATGTCCTTGGGACCAGATTGGCTTGGCCATGCTGATCATAAGGTGGACATACAGTAGATGATCAATACTGGGATGTATTGCTTCAATTTGATCATGGTATTTTCATTATCATGCTATATTTCATAACACTGAATACCATTGACAGGGATAAGGTTAACAGTCATGTACATTTTTAGAAAATAAAGATCATACCTGTTTGCATATTCCTGTCTTCAAAACATATCATGGCAACAGACTTGGTTTCAAAAACAACCTAAAGACAGCAACATCCCCTACACTAGTTCAGAGTTTGATCATGTCACTCATCTGCCATGACATACCCTGTATGACACACATGCTACATACACTCAGTATACTGTCTATATGTGATACATACAGTATGATGTAACACCTATTCTCTGACTCCATAACTGACATATTCTGTACATCAGTCATACAGAGACGTAAGGGGTGGTCACAGAGATGACTTTCTTAGTCTTATGTCCCTTTCCTGGGGCGCCATGGCTACGGTGGCCCGTTTTGTACCGTTACATAAAAAAAGTCACGTTAATGCTACTTGATTTAACAAAACTCCTTTTCAGCTAAGCACAAATAAAAAAAATGCAGTTAAAAAAATAGACTGAGAGACAACAAACCATGGAACATTTATGAGTTAATAGGGTTGGTCTATAAAAATACATAGCTACTGTATAAAGAACAGCCTTGCAGGCTTCAGAGGTTTCTCTTGAGGGAGGAAGGGGGCAGCAGGTGCAGCTGTACTGACTTGCAACCCTCAGAGAGCGGGGAATCGGGTACAGGCTGGGCTCTAGTCTCTCTTGTCTCTAGTGGATGGGGTTAATGTCTGTGCGGTGGTTGGGTTGTCCGTGCACACTGCTGCCCCCTACAGCTGTGGTGGAGGTGGTGATGGTGTTGTGCTGGATGACCTGCTGCTGGGAGCACGCAGGGGCTGGACTGCCTGCTGGACTGCTCTCTGGACCTGAGGGGACAGCAGACACATTATTGAGGATGGACAATATGTGTGTATGTGTAAGTGCATGTGTGTGTATGAGAGTGCATGTGTGTGTGTGAGAGAGAGAGAGTGTACAGTAAATAATCTCTATATAGCCTTTAACCCATACATAGATTCTTAATCAAAATAAACACAGACAAAACCAATTATTGTAAAAACATAGCTTTATTAACAGAAAAATATAGATTTCTAACACCCTGTACAAATAACACATTGAATTTACACCTGAATTCTCACCTCATCCCATAAAAGGCCATTAATGGATAACACAAAGATGGAAAAGTGAATCATTCAGCTCCGTAAACATGCCTGATGAATTTTGGACACAGTGGAAGTGACATCTGTACACAGGCTAGACTCATCAATGAAAGTCTCTCCCAGCCGAGTCTGGGAGTCGGCTCTCTCCTCTATAAAAGAACCATTCAGCCATGAGGGAAGTGAGCCTGATTTTCCTGTGCTAAAGCCGCACAGGGAGGTGCCTTCTCCTAATTACATGGAAATGTCACTCGTGTCCATATCAGAGGGTGGGGCTCTGATGTCATGCGTGGCTGAGCTGAGGAACAGTCCAATAATCAGTGAGATCCTGGGACATCCATGAGAGTTTGGATGCCATTGGGTAGCATGTGACGTCTTTCTCCCGTTGAGACTCTGCAGCCACTGTGCGCCGTGGTAGTGCCAGATGGAAAAACAGGTCTCATAGGGGATTCAGACTACCAACTCCCAGCCCAGGCCCACCGCCGCCGCCTTGATGAAACAGTGAGGGTTCAACCCAGTCTGCCTAGGCTGTGTAAACCCCATATGTCAAAGGAAGAGTGAGGTAGGGAGCAAGGGAGATGGATACCAGCACATGGGAGTGACGGGTGTTAGCAGTCACTGTGTGTCCATCATATATTTTCAGTCTGTAGAGTTTATGCTATTCCTCTAACAAGAAAACTAGCAAGCATTTCCACAGCAGTGCAATCTGCACTGTGGGGATAAAGCACACATGATGCAGGTGTGTTTTGGTAAAACCCAGAGTGTGTGTGCATGTGGATTTGTGTGAGAGCTACTCACTGAGGTAACCTTGGGATTCTTTCTGCATAGTGGTGATGGGACAGTCCTTGTGGGTGAGGAGAAGCTGCTTGAGTTGGGTCACCTCGTTTTTTAGCATGGTCACTTCGTTCTGAAATGCAAGAAAAACCCTGATCATTAACACAAAAACATCATCACACTTTGCTCCAGTGAATCGGTGATTAAGGCAGGCTAACCTATCATCCCTAATAACATAATAACTGCAGTACCAGTGTTATTTCACTAAGCAGATTTGAACAGTAAAATCACTGGTGGTGTTTGATTAACAACCTCACTATAATCATTGTGGATTCCTATTACAACTAGATTTATATACCTGCAAATATAATAAAAGAGATGAGATCTTAATCTAAAATATGATTCACTGATAAAGTTTTTATCATGTATTAAACTGGTGTACATATCAAAAAGAAGGTTTCAAAGAAGATTGTTTTTATATTTAATCAAAATGATCTGCTGCTTATCTGCTGGGTAAAAGCCCATTCAACAGCAAAACCAGTGTTTGAATTCAACTTATTACCAATTTTCCCTCAGACAGGAAGATAGAGACTCAAATGGAGACTCAAATTCGGCTCAAATGAAGCTGAATGAAGGACTATGTCAAAATGCATGCTGATTAGTATGAGTGGCAGTGGGAATCGTGTACGGGTTCAGAAAATCAGAGGGGCTATTTGGTCACTATCCTGTGAATATTCTATAACCTGAAGTTCATTTTGTACCTGAAGCTGCATGTTGGTCTGGGTGAGCTCTTCTGCTTTCTTCTCTAATGACATCACCCATACTTTCCTCTTCTGTCTGCATCTTGTTGCTGCTGCTCTGTTCCGCTCTAGAAACTTCCGCCGACGTTCATCCGGATCCTCGTCGACTACTCGCCTGCGGCGCCCACCACTGGGGGGTGGAGACTGCAGTGTCTGTGTCGGCTGCATCTGCTGGGCTGCAGGCGACATCTGAAATACAGGGAAAGGACATCAGGGTCATTCAGATCCCTGATAGGACCGCAGCACAGTGCCTGTATGACACCATCTACCAGACATGTAATCATTCTGACAGGCCTGGACAGCAGCCAGCCACCTGTCTACTGTCACCGCTCCACTGGCCTAAAGCCTTCCCCCTCTAAACAAGCACCTATACATTACCTCCTGCGGCTATTCCATGTCTGGCAACTTCCCCAAAAACAACATCTGGTTGTGCCACGTGCCCTGTTAGCTGTGCTGTGGGCGTCAGGAGTGACTGAGTGAGTGAGTGACTGGGCTGATTCACTGGCCTACCCACCTTGTTAAAGAGGTGTCAGGAGGCAGTTTTCCGCCGCCCACTTCCACTCAGACTAACACCACCAGACACAGTCAAAAGGCCCGTTTCTAAAACTGTATGCCCACTGACAGATCTTGACATATACTTGGCAAGGTCAAGTGTTTTCAGCCTTCAGATCATTACCATTTTTATGAGAACGATGGAAAATACAAGTCGCTTTAATGGCTGCTGTGCATACTGTGAGTGTTGTTTTAATGCCTTAATGGTACATTTGGAAGTACGTTTGGATGTTGCACAGTCCTTCATCTAATATGTATGGCACTGCAAAGGATGTTAGACAATGCAATGCAAGTTCCTCATATCATGATGCCTTTAATGTTGTTAGCAATTGTTTCATACTTTCAATTCATACTAAAGTTAAAAACAAAATCTGAGTATATTCTCAGCTAATATGTTCCTAGACTATTTAGTCAAGGCTGTGTGTTCACCATCAGGACCAGAGCTCATAAACCTTCTCCTGTCTGAGACACCTGGAGCATGTTGTGACCACATAATGTCAGCTTGGCAGTGTAGAAGGGGCATAGTTTCCAAAAGACAATCCTGAGAATCTTTTATAATGGCCACTTTATGGCCTCTTCATGGCCCCTTCCCTCCATGGCAGACACTGACCTGTAGCTGACCAACCTCAAAGGAAAAAATGACCTTTGAGATGGTTGCCAGGAAACTACTTGGCAGCATGGCTGTAGTGAAGTAAATATGTGTTTGACCAGTGCCTTACAGTGAATTTGAAGTCTACTTCTACAGTAGACCACTAATAGCTGTCTTCCAAACTGCTTGTTCAAAGGGCCACTATACTACTGCTTTGTTTTAGTCATGGTACGTATAGCCTCTGGCTATACAGGTGGTTTTGGTGTGCACTGTAGTTTATATGTTATCAAGCTGTATAGAAGCTGCTGCTCCTGGGAATGTTCATTGCTTACCTGTGAACCAGAGTGCAGTGGAGGGTGCGGTGAGGTCTGATGTGGGTGACCGGGGTGGAGGTGGGGATTGTGAGAGTTGTGATGGGGGTTGTGTCCCTGGGGATGGTGGTGTCCACTCTGGCCATGGCCCTGGCTGTGGTGGTGATGGCCATGGTGCTGGTAAGCATGAGGAGGGGCCTGCAGGTGCTGGTGCGGGTGTGAGTGCATGTGATGGTGGGCTTGTTCCTGTCGTGATGACATCATCTCCATCATGTGACCCATGGAGTTCATGTTGCCGTTGGCGATGGCACCCGGGTGGTGTGAAAGTGCAGCCTTCAGCCTCTGTATAGACAAATGGCCAACACAGGTTTAACATCATTCACTATGACTGTAAAAGTTTGTACATTTCCCCATCTATCAGTGTGCTGATTAGCAGCAGTTACAGTAAGGGTAGATGTGTTGACTTTGAGATGATGAATGGCTCCATAAATCTATATGTCAGGAGAACAGATCAAAGCCATTTAGGCTGTCCTCTGACTCTCCTTCACTCCTGTCATCCTCTTTCTTTACCTTTTTTCACCCCCCCATCCTCTTCATATCCCTAATAGCCTCTGCCTGTCCCAGAGCACAAGAGAAAGTGTGTGTATCTCCAGCAGGTTTGGCTGGATGTCTGCCCAGGAGATGAGCCTGCAGGCAAGATGTAAGCCTCAGGCTGCTCCCTCACTGTTGACCCAGCAGGAGGTTTTGTTGCTTTAACCGTGTGGTCTACTTAAGACTGACTGAGCTGGTGTCTCTGAGCGGCCGGGGAGGGAGACCACAGAGAGGCTCTTTCAAGGTGTGCTTGTGTTCCTCGTGTTTACCAGATCCACCACTCCTCAAGAGTCTGTTTTTCTGGGCATCACTTACAGACAACCCAGAGACCAGAAAAAAAGTCATAATCCAAACATACAAGTACCAAAATATGTCTTCAGGCTTCATCTGGTGAAAACAGAACTAGACATAATAAAAAGCCATGTCTGCACCCTTTCATCTCACCACTCCGTTTTCATTTGAATGACCTTCAGGAATAACAGGTTGAGAGTGCTGAGTTTGATAATGCACAGCTTGGTTAGTAAAAGGTGCACTGTTGTATGTGAATAAATATGGCTAACAAAATGCTCATTGAAGTCCAGTATATGATTCTTAAGGTTTTATCCAAGCAGTCACTGAGTAAACAAGTTAGCAACCAAATTAAAAACATTAAGGCATTCATTTCAAGGCTACTGTTGTGAATTCCTCAACGTTTTCTATTCTCATTCCTAGTGATCACATGTGCTCTCCTCTCTGAGCTCCCCTCCCCCCTTCTCCCAGCTGCTGTCAGTGAGTCCGGGCTGTGTCCAGGGCTCCATATCTTTTAACAACCCTCACATTCATGATTCCCATAGGGAATGGCAGCCAGCTGGCCTGGATCACAATACTAGACCACGACCAGAGCAAAACATCAGCCCTCCTTCCCTCTCTCACACACTCCTTGAGTGGAAAGCTTTCTATCAAGAGTGATGAGGCATGCTCCACTGAGTGGGACAGTCAAAAAACAACATACTCTAAGTATCTGAGATTTGAAAATGCATTTAAATTCACTAGGCTTTTCATTTATAGTGTGTGTATCTATGAGACAGAGAGCTGCACATGAAACCAGTGAGATGAAACCATCACCTTGCCAAGCCTGTTTTGACAGAATGGAGTTTCTGCCTCTCATACCAAGGGATGCCTGACATAGCATTCATTCTGGAGCTAAATAATTTAGCTTTTTTTTCTTATGTCCCTGATAAAGAATTCTAAGGAATGTCATTTTAATGCTGCTAATTTTTAACTCTCTAACTGTCTGATCACACTCTGACCCCCTCTAACCACTTCTACCACAGCCGCAGCAGCACATCTCTCAGGGGCCACGGCCCTTCCTCTTTGTGACCACTGAGACAGGGGTTAAAATACCACAGAGCCTAGACTAACACACAGTGGGCTGCCTCAGGTCTGCAGCTGTCCACAACATCACAGTCCTACTATGACACACTGAGGGCACCAGGCAGCAGTGGGAGGTATGAAACTTACTTCTGTTACGATCTGTCTATCAGTTAATAGTATTTGCTTGTCTCTACATAGCTATATGTAGCTATCTGGACATGATATTAAAAACAATGCATATATTGAAAACACAACACACAGAAAATGGACTAAAGAGAGCTTAGAGATAACAGTCATATTCACCAGAGCTGACAATGATATCTTCCATGTGTCTGAGGATGAAATCTGAGACTGACAGCCTACACAAACACATTCCCTTCAGCCCGCTTGTCAATCAGCACTAGGCAGAGAGGCCCTCCCACTTATGATAAAGCAAACCAATCAGGGTTTGACTATCTCCTGCCACTCCAGACAATCACCTGAATGTTCCCACAAAGCAGAGCAGAGGCCAGAGAAATCTGCTGCCTGTTTATCTACCACTTCCTTCTGTACTCTACTTTTGCAGCCCCCCTAACATTGTCTGTGTGTGGGTAAGATGCTCATCTAGAGCTGGAGCTGCCTGGTTCCCTGCCAACCAGGTATCAGGGGAGTAGGACAGGGAGGGTAAAGAGAGCTGAAGGGTGACAGCGAGGGAAGGAGGAGGCGGGGGTAGATAGCGCCTAGTGTATCTTCCCCACACACCATCAGCATTAATAAGTGTCTCTGAGAGGCGTCCAGCTGGCAGGGCAGTGCTATCTGTTCATTAATTGAATTATCCTGCATCAGAGGAGGCCCAAGAGTGTCAGAGTACAGGGGCAGGTCAAAGATCCTGGGGCCACTCTCTAGGCAGTAGTGATGGTCATAAACAGGACAGAGCTTACAATAGTAAAATACAAAGGCCCTACATAATAAGAGGACCATAATGTCTTCATCAACAAGCACCACCCACAGCAAAGAGGTTAATGATTGTTGAACCAAAAACCTTCCCACATGACATAACAAGAAAAGAGAACAACAACAGAGCAGAACAAGAGAGGGCAGAGGATAAATAAATGCCAGGTATTCTAATATCAACGTGTAATACCAAATAGTACAGTAAGACAGTGAACTACACATCTGTGTAGGGTGTCAAAGGGGCAGTGAGAGAGAGAAAACCCTTACCGTGATACAGGCTTATTCCTGAGGCTAACTCGCTGAACAAGTGCCTGCTGCAACTCCATCTGGAGTTGTGACACAGATCAGTTCAACGCAGCTCGGCCAAAACTTAAGTCAGTGCACCCAGAACCACAGTGACGCAACTAAGGGACGTTAGCAGAGCGATGATGAGCAGGCTGTGATTCTCAAACACCTTCATCAGGATCTCTAATGCCTCTTTAACACATGGTTGTATTTCCCCAGACAGAGGACTTAACCACTACCTGCATTAGCCCCTAATAACACACACACATACATTTCTCCAGCGGCAACATGGATGGCACAGAAAACAGTCATTAAGTCAGTGCAGGTGTTAGCCTGTGGTGGCACAGGGCTCTCACAGGAGGATGGTACAGAGTCTGTCCTACCGCCGTCTGCATGCAGGGTTATTCTGTCTAAGACGGGAACAAGATAGTAAAGCATCTCACAGGTTCAGAAAAGATGAGTAGTCCATGCTGACAACATGAAGACATGGACAGCTTCTACCATGATAAATATATAAAGAAGAAGTCTTTGTATCTGTAACCTCCTGCATTTCATGCTACAGTTTATGCATTCTGTCAGTGTACTGAAACTAACGAACAAGCCTATTGATTTTTCATTGTTAAAACACCATCTCTGTTCCAGCCTTCTTTTTTCCAGCCTTTATCTCCTCTCAGACCTTTGCCCCCTGACCTCTCCACTCCCTCGCCTTTTTTAGGCCTCTCTCATTTATGTGGTTTCAGGGCTACCAGGTGATCACCCATTAATGATATTTATTAATAGCGGTTTCCTCTCTGACACGGGGGCCTTTGAGTGATGTTCCCGTGAGTGCTCTGGGCACATCCTGCGAACACACTCAGGTTTCTCCTCACCAGATGACTTCATATCTATTAACCCTGGGAGGAGAAAGAAAGAGCATGGAGCCAATACAAAGGAAAGAGGCCACGCCTGCCTGAGGATGGGTAAATCAAACCCAGTGAGGTCAGGGTGAGCACTTTTATTCCCCTTAAAATTGGAACAGTGGGCTATCAGGGGACCTGTGGCCTTCTGGCGCCTTACAGCAGTTTAGAAAGATTTAACCAGTCTGCGGAGTCCTAGCCTAAGTGCAAAAAGATCACAGTTTCTATGGAGAAGCATCTCCTCCTCTTCTCATGAAAGAGTCCATGTAGAAATATCAACGCTTCCACCTATTTCAGCCTTTTGCTAACATTGGGCTACCACAGCATGTTCAGTGATCATATAGTATCTTATGTGCACAGTATTTCTAATTGCATAATAAATCAAAGCTGTAACTTTCCTGGAAATATTTTTGTGGGCCTAGGCCCCCTAACTACAACTCTAAACCCAACATGGTTTCACCATCTGCAGTTGAAAGCAGGAGTTTGGCTCTGCTGCTTTGCTGAGCGACCCACTACCCACCAGTGCCTGCCTGCAAAACCCACTCTCTATCCCCTAAAACTCCACACCCCCATTAGTTCAGTTTTATTAGATTTCCCTCTTGCCCAGAGAAGCAGTAACATCCCCCTCTCACACACACACACCTCTTCCGTATTCCTCCACCCCCTCTCCTTGTGCCTGCCAAGAGCTGGGGACTGTTAAACTGATTTCCTCAGGGAGCAGCGAGGCAGACAGTCTGATGGGAGCGCTTGACTGTAATGTCACCCCCTCTCTCCTCTCTCAGGTTCTGGGCCGAACTGATCAGAGCTGGGCTGAACAGAGCCTCCCTGTGGCTCCAGACATAGACAGAGAGATGGACGCAGACTGGCTGTTCTGCCAAGGCCAGACTCCCTGGTGGTGCTCGGAGGAGCCATGGCGGTGTGGGCGCAGCGAGACACACGCCCACTGAGGAGCACGCTCCAAGGCATGCGCTCATACTCTTGGCAGCTTCTCCTCCCTGCCAAGTTAATGGATGGGCCTCTGACTCCAGTCTGTATATCCCCACTGTTCCCTCTCTTGTAAAGCCCTGCTCTAGCGCAGCCTACATGGTTATCACTACACCCACCGCCACAATGTTGAATACAGAGGTGGCCTGAGAGAGAGAGAGTGAGAGAGAGAGAGAGCGAGAGAGAGAGAGAAAATGGTAAACACTAACATATGTCTTGACTAGTGCCATCAAATATACAGAGCCTGAGACTTTCCCTGCTAGCAAAATAATGCATCATCATATGACGATTCCAAACAAGACAAGTAACATAGAATGTGTTGTAAATACTCATTTAAAATCAAACATAATTTTAAAGATACTTAAAATAACAGACCTCTAATACCTGCACATTTTGGAAAGGCTGAAACAGGACTCTCACTGCCCAGCCTCTCAATGTGTATTTATGTAAGTCTAACCAGTATGCTTAGAATAACAAAAAGGCCCTATCTTTGTTTGGCCCCTGTAATTGTCTATTAATTGTGTTTTCATTCAGAATTTGCCCTGTTATACATACTCACATTTCATGCATCAAATGTATTCAAGCCATCCTCATCAACATTTGAATTAACCTCACAAATTGTTGAGTGACTGACATCCACAGGCATGACATTCCTCTTGTGCTCCAACATGTCAAAAAGAGAAAAGTCTGTTTAAATGTGTGATTACAGTGCCTAGGGGAAAAAGCAGGGATCTAAAACAGAAGTGGGTCTAACCTGTTGTTATGATGTGGTTCAGGACATGAGGTAAGCTAAACAGCTGATCAGTAGGATTGCACATTACATTTTTATTAGGCCTCCACCAAAGAATGTCAAATATCAAATACAATCTATCAACTCTGACTAAACAGATTATATGCAATCACCCTTCCAGTGATTGTTTATTGTGGAGTCCAATGAGGAGTCCCGGTCACCAAGTCTCTGTCCAGTCTGGCCCATGTGGTGATGGGGACTGGTTTACCCAAGCCTGGTCCTGCTGGAACCCGGTCCCATTCACGGGCCCTGAACCGTGACCAAATGGCCTTCACATACACTTCCCATCAGCACAGCTAAAATAACACAGTCATCCAAAGACAAACACATACGACATTCTGCTCCACGACTGCCACCCTTGTCTAGCCCATCACCCCACCCACACGCCGTCACACCACAGACACAAACACGCACACACACACATACATAACTACACAAATATGCACAGACGTACACACAGTCCTCTCAAGAACCCTGTCTACATCAACTCCACTATGTGAACTTCAGATGTCGATTGCAAAACTTGTTTGATTTACCACATATCAAAATGCATAATCTATAGTTTAGTTTTTATCTAATACTTCCATTTAGGGACATCACACAGATGAAAGTGCCCTGGTAAAAAGTGGGGATGAGCCATACGACTTTACAGTTGTACTGTAGTTTCTGTAGATGCACGTGGCTGTGTGAAAAGAGCCAAACTCTAAGCCCCTGGCACCGGCAACACACTGGAGGGAGCAAGAAGGGCCCCTCTCTCTGGTCTGGTTCCAAACTGATAAACTGGCAGACACACACTGATACTGCAGGTCCTCAGCCCTGCACTCTGCTCTACTAAAACCATTTGCTTCCATGACAATAAATACAAAACATCACATGTTTATCATCTAAAAAAGTTTCATCTAAGACACTGACACCGAAAGAACAAGAGGAGACCCTTTGTAACATTGAGCCCTCGGCTTGTATCTCAGCATGTATCTTGTGTCCTCTGTGTCCCAGTTTGACTGCTTAGAGAAATTGTTTATCACACATGTTCACAAACACATTCACATCTTTACTTCATCAACCACACATACATGCCAGACATGTATCAAATAGCGTTTGCAAATACTCTTCATGGTTTGTTTTAACCCACTTAGGTGCCAGATGTGTGGGGTTGCAATGGGAGCCAGAAAGAGTGGCAATACAATGAAAGCAAGAAACACTAAGAGTTATTTGCACACACACTCATGAGCAAATGCACAAACACACACAGAAACACATACATTCTTTAACCCTATACTCCAGAGCTCAGTGAAGCACAGTTACAGCCTGCAGATTCAGCTGTGCTCTCAGCTCACCGTCCCTCTCCAATGACATCATCCCCTGACAATGCCACCATTCATACAGATGTTGCTAACAAAACCTGGAGCTAGACTCCTATTGTGTGCAGCTCCTCCTCGCAACGATAGGTTTAGCCAGAGGTGCTTCTCTACTACAGGGGAAGAAAATGAATGAAACATGTAATAGGGTTACCATTTACTCTAATGGTTTAACTACTTACAAATGACTTCAGACTCAGCTAATCGCTCAATCAATCACTGTGCTGCCGAGGTGAAAACTGGCACCTCTACAGTTGCTTCATAAGTCCTCTATTCCTTGGCATTTCTGATCAGAATGTGCATGTAACTTTCTCATTTTTCACTTGTTCACTGCTATGGGTAAAACTTGGTCTTTGGTAATCTGTAAACCTCTTAACCTGATACCAGTTACAAAATTGTAACTGTACTGTAACATTAGAACAGCAAGGGCTGTATAGATGAAATGTAAAAAGCTCCATTATTGCTGTAGGAACACTTTGATTATCGGTCCTCTTGTGTATTATGAAATGTTTCTTTAAGAGACGCTCTGGTTTTTTTCCCTCCTCAAGTAAAAAGGAGTACATTTAGGGCATGCCAAGAATTATGTCATCCGCCCATCCAGTGCCAGCTCCACAGCCAAAAGAGCTGCAGTGTAGGAACATATAGTATTGTTTACCTCATAAAAAACTCAGCACCTAGCCTGATGCTTAGTGACAAATTTATTGTCCTTAGTAACAATGTAAACAATAGATAATTGGGAAGATAATACATAACACATTTTTATCCACCAGCACCGAACCAGACCTCTTTAAATCCCTCTGTCTGAAATTAGCAGGCAAACGGGATATGGAAAGCATGAACCTCATATAAAAGGGACACTAAACAATGCCAAAGTGCACCACTTTGAAATGGGACCCACTCACGAGCTGACTCATGTCTCATAGTTGGCACCCAAAGATGTTATTTAGAACCAACTTGATAAGAGCTTGTTTGGGCTTCCCCTCTCACAGAAATGGATAGTGAATGTCTTTCATCATGCAAACAAAGATATCAAACCATCTGAGCAAAAAGGTTTTTGGAGTAGAATACAGTGCCTGTGTGTGTGTGTGTGTGTGTGTGTGTGTGTGTGTGTGTGTGTGTGTGTGTGTGTGCATTTGTATGTATGTAGCTGGTTTGCGTGTGCATCTGTGTCAATTTATCACATGTGCACCTATCAGCCATAACATTAAAACCACCTGCCTAAGGTTCCCCTCGTGCCACCAAAACAGCTCTGACCCATCGAGGCATGGACTCCACAAGACCTCTGAAGGTGTCCTGTGGTATCTGGCACCAAGACGTTAGCAGCAGATCCTTTAAGTCCTGTAAGTTGCGAGGTGGGACCTCCATGGATCGG
>OOFE01011620.1:9413-23546 GCA_900323365.1 Monocentris japonica
G
The DNA here is from genome assembly GCA_900323365.1 of Monocentris japonica. Classification (NCBI taxonomy): domain Eukaryota; kingdom Metazoa; phylum Chordata; class Actinopteri; order Trachichthyiformes; family Monocentridae; genus Monocentris; species Monocentris japonica. The sequence goes on from OOFE01011620.1 coordinate 9,415, forward strand.
CGCGTTGGAGGTAGGAGAACAAGGGAGAAAGAGAGATTGGGTCACCAAAAGAAATCGTTGAATTCCACTGCTGGAAATGTCCCAGACTGAAACAGCAGTGTTGTTTGGTATGAGGCTGAAGATTCCTGAGTTCTCTACCAGATGTGGACTGCATCAGTTAAAGTGGGAGAGTGACTTGAGGCTATGGGAAAGGTCTGAGCTGTGTCTGTCTGCAGCCTTATCGACCCACTTTTGCCATTCCATTAAGGGGCTTGCATGCTTAAGACGTTTCTCTCTTACTTTTTCTTTATTCCTCCTTTGCCCAAGGCTGTCTAGGCCCAACACTACCTCTACCACTCTTAAGCATATATGATTAATCAATTTAGTTTAATCTTTTCTTCTCATATCCACATTTAAGCCTAGGCATCAATGGGTCTCATATCCCTAAGTGCACCAATAACCTGTGGATTCACTGCACTGTGCCTGTTTGCTGCAGCGTGCCCCCTTAATGAACACTGACAGGGTCTGGAGACGCCATTGCATCATTCTCTCACCCATCAATGATTAATCGGGGGGGAAAAGGACACAGCAACACAGACACAGCTGAAGGAGTAAAGTCAAGAGAGAACAAAGTTATCATGAATTTTATTTCTTCACCAAACGCAAACTTGAATGATTCATTGTTATGAGAGTACTTGCAAATCTTTTTGTCAAGCTTGATAAATGAACAACTGACTGCTTTTGTAGATAGGGTGCACAGCTGGGATTAATTCACTTTCAACAAATTCAAGAACAATCAGGAAACCTGGAAATCTTTTGAGATATATATATATGATGAGAGAGTTGTCTAGGGACAAGGCCACGCAAATTTAATCAACTGTTTAACGGATGCCCCGTGTCACTAATAGAAGTTGATTCTAGGATTTTTTTGGTGGAATGGCCATGAGTGAAAGTAAACAAATTCTTCTCTCGTATCCTGCCAGGCTGAAGAGGCGGAGACAGCTCAAGCAGAGCCAATCGGAGAAGAATATGAATGAGCAGAACCCAGCTAATTCGTCTTCGAAGTCGTCCATCATCTCCAATCCAGACATCCCAAATGCCACTGATCCCAAGGACAAGACTGCAAAGGCAGACCTACAAAGAATAACAGAAAAGCCACCTGCAGGCTCAGGTAACACCTGCATCATAAACTCCCGTACAACGTTTGCAGTGCATGTTACATCATAAACCTCAAGATTTTGTAGCCTGCTGCTCTTTTCAGAAAATGTTGCTTGTTGTTTGGATAAAAGAGGCTTCATTGTGAATTCAAACAGCTCAGGATTAGAGGTCCCCTGGCAAATGAAACCTTTGTAAACTGTGTATTGAAATTCTACACAAAAGCTTCAAAATGTGAAGCAAGTATGCACATGCGTTGTTAAATCCTAATTGTTAACTTAGCTCAACATGCCTCCAAATTTGTTTCTTGCTCATTGTCTTCTGTCCATGATATGTTTTGAGCTTTCACATTATTTCTTGCTAGCTGGTGTTAGTGGGTTTGGTTGTAGCATAAATAGACTCCCATCAACCAACCCCATATTGACAATGTTAATGGACTTCTGTCACCTGGAGGTTGGGTCAGCCAGCTGTGTAAACTCTGCAGTATGTGTTTTTTTATAAGACCACACCGTTGCTGGTAGTCCATCAAATCAAACGTGGTGTAATAATGCTGCTCCAAATAGACAGTTACAGCTGTCTTACCATTGTAGTTATGATGCTAGACAAAAAAAAAACATTCAGCTAAAATGTTAAGATGGTGTAAATGATCTTAGCCTGCTGTGCTACACAGCACTGGGAGACTACTGCTATATGATTGGTTTTCTTGTGATTGTGAAATGAAGTGAAAGTCAGTGTCTGTGTTCGCGCAAGCAGCCGAGGTCTTCTCTTAAGATGAACAGTACAGTAAAGTGCACACACAGCAGTCTAACGCTTAGTCATGCCCCCTGTTTCCATGGCAGAGGCAGCATTGTAATGAAGCAGTTAGGGAGTGGTGTACTAATAACCTCTGTGTTTTTGGCAAGAAGAAAATGCTGACTATGGACTTTAACTACTACAAGGGCCGAACTGCTTCAGCATGTGTGGGGTTGTGGTTTAAATCATGATAATGACAGGGCGCTACATCCACTGGTAGTGAGTCAAGATGCAACTAACTACAGGCTATTTAGCTTGTCCTGTCATCTCTGTTGATTATTCAGATGTACACCTTTTGACCTTTTTTATAAATTTGGCTCAACTAATTCAATTTTAGTTTTAACTGAGAAAGGGTAGTGGTGTTTTCATACATTATAGTAACTTACAATTACTGTGGCTTGATATAGCAATTTAGAAAGTGTGAGACAAGGAGAATAGAAGAACTTCCTCATCCCTAGAGTGTGCTATCAATAGGGTATTTATTGTGTTTGTGCATGAAATAAGTTCTCTCCTGATGAGAGGATTGTCACTAGGCTGCTCTCAGGAAATTTCTCGTTATGCTCAGATCGCAAAAGCATTCTCTCTGAATTTCTGTCTCTCTCTCTCAGATGATGGCTGCAAAAGTAAGACTCAGGCAAAGAGGGAGAAGAGGAGGCCCCTAGGGACAGTGGAGTTCATTGTGAGTAAAACTACAGTGATGTTCCCCTGTCACACTGTAACTCTGGCTGCTGACTCACTCAGAATATGCCGAAAAGCTGTGGATGAGAGATCTAATCAGCGCATCAAACAGTGTTTTGCCCTGTATGCATTAAAAATGTGTAGGGACAGCAGTCACAACGCAGCTGATCTCTTGTTACAGGTCGGACCCAATGATACCCTCAACAGCATTGCACTGAAGTTCAACATCACTCCAAACAAACTGGTCCAGCTGAACAAGCTCTTCTCTCGCAGTGTCTACCCTGGTCAGGTGAGAGCTTGGCCAGGGCCATGCGCCACAGCTTCACTCGTTCCGTCTCCGCTCTGATTGGCTAACGTGCTTGTCCATCACCCTTGCAGAAACTGTTTGTCCCTGATGTGAGCCAGTCAGAATCAGACTCTAAGTCGAGTTCGTCTGATTGCGCCTTCACAAATGGTCTATCTGAAGATGCATCACGTGTAAGTAATAATATTTTTTCATTACGTTGTACATACAGTATGGTGCATTATCATTAACATTAGCCATGAAAATATGGACTGCACTAATATGTGTTTTGTGTCCTCACTATTATTTTTTTGTTGCAGTGGTTGCTGGGAGTAATTTTTGGTTTTGGTTTCATGCTCGTCAATGTTTTTGTGCTGATTTGGTTCTAGCAAAGGTATAGCTTTAAAATGTTTTTATATAAGGTGTTTTTTAAAAAAACAAAACATTAATTCTCCGCATCGGCTCTATTCTTGTTTGCTGTTTGGGGAGTAATGGGGTGGATAAAATTATGCATTACTTTAGAAAGCTTCATAGCAAGGTGCACTAAAGACAAGACATACTAAAGATGATGAGCATGACGAGTCCTCTGATCTGGCCTCGTAACGTCCTTCAGGATGGCGTTCCGAACAGCAGGTCAGCAAAGCCCATACGGCGTGAGCTCTCCCCAACCTCAGAGGATGAGAGCCCAGCAACGGTTGAGTTCATCAAGATGAGCTGCAAATACTTCACTGATGGCATGGTGAGAAGCCACAGATATGGCAATGTCAAGTAATCCTTTAAAATGTGGGCTCCTGATTGAGGTATCTGGCATTTACCATCCCTGCAGCTTAATGATTTTTGACATTGATACAGCGTCTTTACCCTCCCAGGCTTTGGTGTCTCTACATGTGTTATTTTAATCTTGCAGGGTGTGGTGGGAGGGGTGATGATTGTGACACCCAACAACATCATGTTTGACCCCCACAAGTCAGACCCCCTGGTGATCGAGCATGGCTGTGAGGAGTATGGCCTGATCTGCCCTATGGAGGAAGTCGTCTCCGTGGCACTCTATGATGACGTGTCGCGCATGAAGCTCAAGGATGCCCTACCGTCGTAAGGGCCCATCGCCATTTGTCTTTCCAATTCTCAACTCTTAAATTTTCCTCTCCTTTCTTGTTCCTCCTTTCAATTCCTATTCCTCTTGGTGTTCAATAAACTATTAACTGCCTGTACCAAACCCTTTCGATTTCTGGCACTTTCCCATTTGCCTTTTTACCATCTTCCTAACCCAAGTGACACCCCCTTTCAAATTTTAATTTAAGAGTTTTAATTTTTCCATTTCAAGTTGTTGATTTGTGCTCCATTATTCTGGCTATTTTAGATTAGTTTGCTATTATGCCTCACTTCTGTTCTGTTGTCTTAAGTTACATATCATTCTGGTCATTTATTATTTCTGCTCGACATATATATTTTTTTATTATTCCTTTTTCCATTTTTCCCCATCATCATTTGCGGTGCGGTATGTGTGGTGCCCCGTGACCCCACAGAGACCTACCCCAGGATCTGTGTCCTGTGTACAGGCCCGGGGAGTGGGAGCAGCTGCCCTCGGACCGGGACCTCAACCCCTTCAGCCGCTATGAATCGCTGGATCCCAAGCGGCCCATTGTCTTGGACGACATTGACTCTACGCTCTCAGAAACCGGTAAGACGTCATTCGATTTGCCATGAATTGTGAATCACACTGTTCGTATCAACTATATGGTCCAGGAGGGTAGGGAGGGTAAATGAATAGCTATCATGTCTGGTAACATTCTCTGGTCTACTAGCCACTACCAGCCAAAATAACTAGCCATTTTTGGAAGTTGTTTGTTGTTCTTCTCTATTCTTCTTATTTTTTACATCATGTATTTTACCAAGGTATTGACATTTGAGTGTATACTCATTCGGTTGAAGTTAAAAATGTTAGCATGGTTTCCAAATGGCAGTGAGCGCAGAGGGAGAGCAGACAGAAAAGTCTCCATCGGACGAGGGCTTCACAGAGCTGGAGCCCACCGTCAACGGGAGCACCGAAGAGCCGGAGGAGACATCATCCAAACCGTACAGTGCTGTCAGTGGGGATCAGCAGGAACTCCTAGGACGTAGTTACCCAGGCCAGAAATACTCTCAGGATGAGACCAATTCCCATAAAATGTTGATGCTCTGTCAAACAAAGGGGAAGCTGGATGATGACGAGGATGAGGGTGTGGCTCAGAACAGCTCCGTCGAGGATGCGGAGTCACTACAATGTTCCTCAGAGACTGAAAAACAGGGTGACATGCATGATAAACCTACAAGCCTAGCGGTAATTGAAACCAAAGATATAAATTCTAAAGGGACTGAAGAGTTGGTGAATGGTGTCCGTAATATCATAAGCAGCGCATCAGCGGACCAAAACAGAAGGCTGAGTCTGAAAGAAGCTGCAGATGTCCATGGGAAATGTAGTCCTCAGGGACAGTGCCCAGCAGTGGAACTGCAGAATGGACCTACAGCGGAGGATGGACTGAGTGAGGAGGAGAGACGGAAGAAGAACTATGAGGCAGAAGTTAAGTCTTGGCTGCTGGAGAGGATGCAGGCTCCAATAAAAGGTAAGAATTCAACTAGATGTCGAATGTCAGAATTCACTCAGAATCAATGGTGCAAATCAAAACATAAAACTAAGCTGAACTCTCTTCTCTTCGTTCCCCATTCTGTGTAGACATGCTTCTCTCGTCAGAGGAGAAGAGTAACAACCCGCCCATGTTCCTATGCTTTAAAGTGGGGAAGCCAATGAGGAAGTCCTTTGCTACTGGGATGACTTCTAGCCCCACCCACTCGTATGGGGGCCGGGGAAAGCAGCCAGAGTACTGGTTCGCTGTGCCACAGGAAAGGTGAGTTAACAATTACTACTTGGATAATTGAATAAAAGTACAATGCCATACATACCATAGAAATATTATAATGTAGCAATGCAACTAACATAAACATCTACACACAGCTTTCTGTAGCGCTGATGGTCGTTGCATTGAAATCCTGTTTCTATTCTTTAAGGTGTGTGTGGGTCAGTGATGTGTTTCTTCCCTTCTGGATATTTGTGTGTTCCAGGGTGGACCATCTGTATGCGTTTTTCGTCCAATGGTCTCCCGACGTGTACGGGAAGGAGGCACGAGAGCAGGGGTTTGTGGTGGTGGAGAAGGATGAGCTGGACATGATTGATAACTTCTTCAGTGATCCTGCATCTTGCAGTTGGGAGGTGAGCTCGGTAGAAATGGGCAGTTTGTCCACAGCCTGTTTTAAGCTTTTCCATGTAGAACTAGTTTTCCTTTTCCATTCTAGTTCAGTCTGCTCCCTCTTTTTCCCTTTGCCATTTATTTTATTATACACACCTTTTTATATTTTTTTATTATAGACACCTTTGAATGACCTGCATTTATGACTGGGACCATGTTTTGTGCAGACTGTGAGGCCTTATTGATTTGACTATAATATGGAGGTTTTGCTTCTAGATCATCACCATTGATGAGGCTAAGCGTAGGCAGAGTTTCGGCAGCTGCGAGGGAGACTTGTCTATGGATGCACTGCCCATACTGAGTGACACCAGTGCTCTGCTGCAGGACACACACATTGAGAAGGTAAATCCTACACATGCTTACTTGCCGCCTCGCCCCAACCACACAATACTCCCCATTTACTGATGAGAAAATGATTCAAGATTAAAGAAGAGTGAGCCTGCATACACACCAACCAGTCCCCTGCCTTCTAGTCTGACTATCTCTCTGCCGTCCAGCTTGTCTGCCGCTTGCCAGCCCGTGTGCAGGGCTACCTCTGGAGACTGGCCTACAGCACTGTGAACCACGGGACCAGCCTCAAGACCCTGTACAGGAACCTGGCAGAAGTGGACAGCCCTGTGCTGTTGGTCATCAAAGACATGGACAACCAGGTTTATACAAATGCATTGATGTAAACAATCGGGGTACACTGTCACTGGTGGTAGTTGAATCGCTATAAATAATTTGAAATAGGCATATCAGTAGAAGGGTAGAGTAGATTGTCCACACATGGGAGAAGTTGTATAGTCCTTGAATGGCTGTAGGAAATTGAGGCATCCATTCTTAAAGATCTGATCAGATGAGACCACAACACGGTGCACAGCATCTTCTCCTCTAGAACACAACTGAATCCAGTGGGAAATATATTTTTATAAACAAAAGAGGTGGCTTTTTCTGCCTTCACACCTCCCCAGAGCAACACTAAGGGTTTTTAACAGCTCATTGAGTTACTATTCTGGGCACATGCAGGACACACACACTCATGATTACTTGTTCCAAGGGAATAGCTATTTCATGTTTAATTGTATCTGACCTCTCATTTCTGCCTCTTCCCCTCAGGTGTTCGGGGCATTCTCTACTCACCCCTTCAGAGTGAGCGAACACTGCTACGGCACAGGAGAGACGTTCCTCTATAGCTTCTGTCCTGAGATCAAGGTTTGTACTATGTTCCTTTGTAAAATTTGGTTTGGGTATTTAGCTGACACTGTGGTGCGGAAGAACTTGTTAGTGTTAAAATAAACTTTTGTTTATCTAATGGCAAATTTGGACATAATTTGCTATTTATTTACAGGTGTACCGCTGGACAGGAGAGAACTCCTACTTTGTGAAAGGCAATACCGATTCTCTGCAGATGGGAGGAGGAGGGTGAGTACATACACCAGTGTTTTCCACAGTCACCCGCTACCACCCAGACAGCTGATTACTCCTCCTTTTATAGGTGGCAAATTTTTCAACTTTTGTTTTTAATGCAGGCATTAAAAAATGTGATTGTTTTATTGATGCTAGGAGCCTTGTAATTGCACACCAGACAGATCTCTCTCCACACTTGGTTTTAGAGCTGTACAAGCGAAAGGAGCCTTGCTAGACGTGCTGACACCAACTTTTCAGAAACTTTACGAGTACCAATCCAAGTACTGCTTAATCGACAGTCATTCCTGCTACCGGCTATTGGCCTATTGGAAAACAAATACAGGATCAATTGTGTTTATTCATTTGATGAAATGATGCACTGACATGTGACAACATGTGACACAGTAGTCACAATAAAGCTGTCCTTCCACCTCCACCCTCAAAATCAACATTTGGCACAGTAAACAATGGAAAGTCTATGATATGTATTTTAATGTAGGTTAGATGAAGGGAAAAGGATTTGATCATAGCTTCTTTTTTTTTCATTGCAAGGGGAAACATCTTGTGATTGTGTGTAAGCAGACAGGCAATACAAACGATGCTTGCATCACAGGCTCAAAGCCCCATGCTCTATGCTTACAGCCTGACTTGCAATACCTTTACCATCAACTAATCTACAGCTTTGTCCAACCTCTCCTTGTTCTGTCTTAATCTGTTCCCTCCCCCGACGCTCCTCTCCAGTGGTCAGCTGGGGCTGTGGCTGGATGCAGAGCTGTACCGGGGCACCACCACTAGCTGTGCCACCTTCAACAACCAGCCCCTCTCCGCCCAGCAGGACTTCAACATCCACAGTCTGGAGGTCTGGAACTTCGAGTAGCTCTGCTGGCTTCAGCCACCTCGACATTCACTGTCTGCTCCACAACCCCAAACCTTCAAACCCCTAATCTATATGCACCACTAGGGGCCACCCCCAGCTCCCCAAATAACACTAAACATTCTGTGAGACGAGACCAAGAAAATCTTTGCTAGGCCTGTCTAGTTTTTATGTTGACTGACTGAGAGGTTAAACTAGCTGAATGAAATGGAATAGGCAGTCTTCTGGATTATTCTCATTTGGAAGGTGTCATCAGTCAGAGATCATTGATCATTGGTGTTTGGTGGACCGGGTATCAACTGTTTTGTTGATGGTCTGAGGCAGATATTTAGGTGAACCTGTTTTGACATGGGTTTTCCTGGCCGGTTTATGTCTGGTTCGTCTTTCCTTGACGGGAGGAAGCGTGAGGAAATGTAATTGTTCTTGTATGCGCTCACTTCATTAGCTGCCTTAGACATCCCACAATGCCTCCAGTTATCCCAGCATGCAGACTGCCTTACCACCATATGCTTATGAGGAGGGGGAAAGGGAATACGAGGGCGTGAAAAGGGCTTCTTTTTGACCCTGTGGCTATGAGGACCAGAGAATTCAGCCTGCTGATGTTACTGTTAAGGTAATACAAAAAACGCTGGCTTAAAGTGTCTGTATAAAAAAAGAGGAACCTGCAGTTCAATAATGTTGTAGGTTCATTTGCGCAGAACTAATTGTAATTTGTTTGATTGGGAATATACAGGGATAGATACTGATAACAATACAGAAACGTTTGGAATGCTGTATCTCTTTCTGAGCATAATGAACTTGTGTAAAAGGAAGAGAAAACTGGGGAGAGGAATCGATGTAGTGCATTTGAGATGTCAATTTTTAACCAAATCCTCATATTCTCCCATTTAAACCGACATTAAATGCAGGAAATGGAGTAATTGTTTACAACGAGAAGTGTCGTACTTCCTCCGAAGGTCGCCTTGTTCTCGTATTTTGAATCAGATTGACTGAATGAGAATGCCCCATTGCATTTCCTGATTACTGTGTATTATTTTAATTCCACAACCCCTCACAGTCCAAAACAACTGGTTAGCCAGGAAGGTAAAGTGTATGGGGAAGGTTTGCAATGACCAAATGTGTTCTTTTGATTTAATATTTTGTGAGCTCATCATATTTTATACATTTTAGAATTTTATTTTCTTTTTTTTTTTTTACAAAGAAGTTCCAGTTTTTAAAATTGTTATACTTTTTACAGAAATATATTTTGCTGAATGTTTGTTTCGTGATTTGACAAGTCAAAAGGTTGATGCATCCCAACGAGCACTAGAAGAGACTGAAGTGTTGAATTCATATCTCACCCTGACCAATTCGATCTCTTTGATTTTGATGTGTGGTCATCGATGTTAGAGGGTTGTAACCAGTATTAGTTTCACACGATGTCACTTTGCACTGCAGGATTAATCCACAATTTGTTTCTTCTATAAATAGGCTCTGGCCCTATGTAATCAACTTATAGAATTTCTTAAATGTAAAATTGTCACTGAATGTTGTTTTATCACCACTACAATGAGGGGAAACTGTCTGTGCAACTGCAAGTCAGCCTCTGCTTTACTTTTAATGGGTGGAAAAAGGGACACTCTGTCATGCCACTAACTAAAAGTTCAGTTTTACTAACATGGAAAAGAAATATATCCTGTGCATCCACATGGACCGTACACAGGCTTGCAATGCATGAGTATGCAATACTGAAAAATGTCTGACTATTATATCTGCCGTACCATTCACTAATGCCAGGTATCGCTTCATGTGAAAATGAGCTTTGACTTCTTAGCTGTTTTGTGTTGTTGGTAACTGTGAATGCTCCTTAAGTATTATTTCTTGTGAATCCAAAACTGCCCTATTCTGTGATATCACCAAGGATCTATTTATTATTGTGTTGTTATTGCTACCACATTTAAACCTAAATAAATGTCAAATATATACATACATAAAATGGCCAATGTTTGTTATTACCAATGTACATCACTGGGCATCAGGACTCTGCTGTAGGCCTCGTTGGTTGGTAGCAAGGAATCTATACGTCTTGATAGTCTTGGTGGAAGGGCTGCTCGTTTGTTCTGTGAGTTACAACAAGCAGTCAAACTGAAGTTCAAACGTAGGTTCGTGAAATAGTTACAACGTAGGATTTAGTTGCAACTTAAAGCGTACATGTAAGTTACCCCCTAGGAGTAAAGCCTTGGATGAAATGACTTTGCCGTGGCGCATCGATTTCATAGGACCTCTAAAAGGACAAAAACAGCACAGTTTATATCGGCGACATGATGCCAATGAACGTTACGTTGGATCCCTGAACTGAACCAAGCTGCAATGCTAGCTAGCTAGCTAACAATAAAATAATTGTTTTTACCCTGTTGAAATGGACGGTTACACCACTTGATGTCACTGTTGTCTATATTAGCTACATGTAGTTGCAGACAGATTTGTCTCTGTGGTTATAGTGGGTATGGGAGACAATCGACGTCAAACGACAAATCGACACGGACAAGGAACAACAACAGAGACAAGCGCTCAAAATATGGAAGGAGGCGAATCAGATTTAGGTAGTGATACAGACGAAAACTGTATTTTCTGTTTGATTGCGAACGATCAAGACAAATACACGGAAATCATTCAAAAGGTACTGTTAACCCAGCACGCACCTACCGTCAGGCTATTACCTCATTCATAGTTGTCCAGTTTTAGGGATAGCGTTAAACAGTATTGACTTCCGCCAAGTTGTTAGGTAAAATGGTCTTCACATTTAACTAGTGACAATTATAACGGAACATTGTCGTTTAACCTGTAACTGGTTGTATACTGAAGTGAAGTTAAAGGGAAATTCCACTCTGGGATACTGGCACACTGTTATATATCATCGATCTGTGATGTTCAAGGCACTCCAGGAGTTATTTTGTGTTGTACTTCACCTTTTGTTGAGCCCTCTTTCCCTCAATCTGCCTCTTCTGATGATTTCCTACATTATCCAGAATGCCTTTTGACAACCCCTGAGCCCTTGCCTGAGAGTTTTTCCAGTTGAGAAAAAGTGAAAGTAGCGCCCCTTGCATTCTGGTCTATTGAGGCTACTGTCGGTGGAGCAATTGGTATCGCTTCCTCTTCTATGATGGGTTTCTCCCTATGTGATTAATGAACGTCAGTGCAAAATGGTGTGTCTAGAAAGAAGCCCTTGATCTTTGATTCTGAGGACGTGACACAAAAACCTGACACCTACCGTTGCTGTTTCTGCTATCAAACTCCACTGTAGCTACACCAGAAAAATGTTATTATCCATAATATTATCCATGTTTGGCCTGTTATCCATGGGACTAAGAAATATACACCACCAAACAACAAAAAGGGCATAGAAATACAAGGTACATCAGCAATAGCTGTTTTTAACAGTGTTAAAGTGTGGATTTTTCCTTTAAGTTACATACAGTGTTAGTATACAGCATTGAGGTCTGTTCAATTATTTATTTTACCAAGATTTCATATCCAATCTTTAAAGAAATCATCAATGAGACTATTATGTGAACCTATCAAATGGAAGACTAAGGCTAACATAAAGAGATATGGCCAAACAATACCGGTCTATGTGACACCTGTTTACTACTACTGATCAAGAATTACGTATATAAAAACTATATTATAGGATTTTCCACAAGGCTCTAGAAAGCTCTTGAAGTTCTTGTGTGTGGCTTGAATCAATTTTGCCTCTTCATCTATATTTTTGATCGCTCCGACAGAATGATGAGCTAGTGTGCTTCCGGGACATTTGCCCAGCTGCCCCTCACCACTACCTGGTTATACCTAGACAGCACATACACAGCTGCTTCTCACTACACAACGAACATGTTGGCCTTGGTGAGTCATGGAATGAAATGGGAAGCCAGCAGCATCTGTGCCAACTATGATTGCTTCAACTACTGCTAATGTACTACAACTATAACCACTACCACTACTACTGCTACAGCTACAACAAGTACTACTACTGCTACTACTACTTCTTCAACTACTTCAGTTTGATAAAATACTTCATACTGCCTACACAAGCACACATATTTTCTTCAGAAGCCTTTCTAGTTAAGTCATTATTGATTAGTAACGGAGTCATGTATTCAACAGTTAAAAGGATGACTGATATGGGGAAAGCTGTACTACGTGGTCAAGGGATCACCAATATGAAGGACATAAGGTACTCAAAACTGAAGACAAGTGATGTGTGTGTTTGTGTTTAATGGTGTATGCATACTAAACCATTAGTAACCATACCAAACAATAATTTTATGAAATGAATGAAAAATAACTTTTATGTGCAATTACTAAATAATAAATAAATAAATACTAAAATCGCCTTTTTAACCTCAAAACTGTAAACTGTAATGTTCATATAACCCAATAGTGATTCAAGCTATAACCAGTTCATGAAAGCTTTTACATTGGCTGTTCTAAACACCCGGTTTTTCGTGGGAAAAATCCTCTGGCAACAAGAGTGCTAACAGGTTTTTGTTAGCACCCAGAGTGGTTTGTTGCCATCAAGAGAATCAGAACTGGATAGTTAGCTTGAGCAGCGATAGCCACCATGGCTGTTTGATTGACAAGTACAGTGCAGAAACACCACAGCAAGAATCTCACTGAAATCTACAGGAGTTATAAAAAAAAATCAGAAGATCAAAGCTTGTTATTATTTGTTCTTGTGTTTCATTCTCCCTTTGGAATTTTCATACAGCTGTACTTCTTCACTACCTGAAGTCAAACTGAAACTTGTGACTTTTGAATGTGTGTATTTATTGGTTGTGATGTGTTTGCGTCCACAGGCTGGGGTTCCACCAACCCCCCTACACTTCAGTAGATCACCTCCACCTCCATGTGCTTGCCCCCGCCAGCCAGATTACTCATTATATGGCACATAAGTTCATTCCAAACACATGTAGATTCATTAACGTGAGTGCCGTCGACTAGAAATGCCTTCTGTCTCTCTCCATTTTATTTTCCTAGCAATTCTCTCTTGTAATGAATGGTATAACGAATGGTCACAGGAGTCTTGACAGGGCACTATGGCTCTGACCCTTGCACTCCTTACTATTAGATGCATAGTGATTCTGAATTCATGTCGACACATACCAAGTAAAATATGCCTTTCTCTCTGCAGGAAGATCATCTACGGAAGCGCCTAAATGATACTTCTCCCAACATAAATGGTGTAGGCAAATATTTATGATTTGAACCAGTGGTTCCCAAGCTGGACTCTGGACTCACCCAGGGAGCAACAAACATCTCAGAAGAGTCTTTGAACCAGAATGAGTCACACGAATCATCGACTTAGAAGACCACTCAACCAATGAGGCCAGTGTTGGGCTCATTGCTCACAAAATGTTATATATTCCTCTTTACTCATTTCAAAAGTAATTGATAACATTGATAAAATCAAAGTAATGGAAATACTTTCAGTCGCTGGATGTAAACATATCCATCTTTAATCCAAGCTAGCTAGTGCAGTGTGCGACATGTCCTTTAGTTATGACTACCGGACTATTGGCTTATTAAACTTAAATGTTAAATGAAGGGGTGATAACAAAAAAATAATGTATGATTTAATTCTCTTATTGGTAGCTGTAATGTTATTACTGAAATTAAAATAGTAATTTTTTACACTACTTGTGACTGAGGAAAGTAATAA
>OOFE01011621.1:0-12901 GCA_900323365.1 Monocentris japonica
GTCAGTAGTGGTGGGCCGGCAGGGCCAGCAAGGCCTTCTCTGCTGGCCTAAACATCATCAGAATATAAATTTAATTTTGATATATTTTTCCACAAATATGTATTAAATTATTCCCCATAGTTATACTCTTCATTTCATAGCTTTCCTCTTGGTTGCACTGCTTCCAGCCTCAGGTTGAGATTTGGAGGGCTGGCCTTTATGTTAGAGTTTTTATCCAATCATATTCAGCCATCATGTGTTGCCAGGGTCTAAAATCTGCCCTCAGGCCTTCAGACTCAACAGTGCTGGCACCTGTAGCTTAAAGTGAATGGAAATGAAACTCTGGCGTTAACCAATCAGTTTTCGACTTGGCTATTGTACGCCTTTTGATTGGATACGCAATATTGAGAGGCAGGGCTATGCAGAGCTAGCAAACTGAACTTGATAAACGAGCTAATTCGTGTATTACTAAGCTGTTTTTTCAACCCACAATGGCGGAAGGAGGAGAAGATATCGATTTGGTCGAAGATATAGTTACAACGCCATTCTCAAGACGAACTTTTCAAGAAAAGCTAGACATCGTAAGGAGAGGTCGGCCGACCCCGACGCTAGCAAGCCTGTCACAGCCGGGAAAGGGGTTTGTCCGCCACTTTCAAATTGCTAACTACGAGCGGTACCAATGGCTCACAGCCTCCGAGAGGCACTGCAAACTGTACTGCTGGGAATGCCTATTATTTGCAAGTGATCGATTTGGTGTTTGGAGCCACACTGGGTTTGCAAACTTGAGTTGTCTAACCAAGGCAGCAACGAGACACCAAAGCACGGCTGGGCACTTACAAGCAACGGTGCTTTTGAAAACCTTTGGGGACACCCGAGTGGATCTACAGCTCAACGAACAAGCGCGCAGGGCAACGGAGCTGCACAATGATAGGGTGAAGAAAAATAGGGAAATATTGAAAAGACTGATTGATTGTGTCATGTTTTTGGGTAAACAGGAACTTTCATTTAGGGGACACGATGAAAGCGCTGAGTCCACAAACAGAGGAAACTACGTTGAGCTTCTTTCTTTTCTTGCTGAAAACAACACAGATTTACAATACCACCTGTCCACTAACAAAGTGTTCACTGGGACGTCAGGCAAAATACAAAATGACCTGATTTATGCTATTGCTGAAGTGATGGGAGAAGAGATCAAAATGGAGATTAAAAAAGCTCCCTTTGTTGCTGTTATGGTGGACGAGACAACAGACGTGGGAAATGTAGCACAGCTCTCACTCGTCCTGCGTTATGTGACGGACACAGGTGTCAAGGAGCGGTTTCTCCGATTTGAAGATGTGACTAGTGGTAAGCGAGCTGATGACATTGCCGCTCTTATTTTCCGTTTCTTGGAGGAAAATGAATGTAGTCTGGATAAAGTTGTGGCACAGTGTTTTGATGGCGCAGCGGTCATGGCATCTGGACTAAATGGGGTGCAGGCTAAAGTTAAGGAGAGGGCACCTATGGCCTTATTCATTCACTGCTATGCACATCGACTAAATTTAGTACTGACTCAAGGAGCCTCAAAGCTTAAAGAATGCAAGGTCTTTTTTGCCAACCTCAATGGCCTTGCAGCATTTTTCTCAAGATCCCCTAAGCGCACGCAACTGCTGGATGACATCTGCAAGCGTCGTCTTCCTAATGTTGCACCAACGAGGTGGCAATATACATCGAGATTGGTCAATGCAGTCTTTGAGAAGAGAGTTGCCCTAAAGGAGCTGTTTAACCACATACTGGAACATCATGATGAGTATGACGGGGATACTGTGCTTAGCGCTGATGGATTTAATGCACGTCTGGATGATTTTGAGTTTTGTTTTTTGCTTGAAACATTCAATGGGATTTTTAATTATTCGGATGTGCTTTTTGGAATTCTACAGAAACAAACATTGGATGTACAATTCTGCCTGACAAGGGTGAACGAGTTTTGTGACACAATTGAGCGAGAGAGGCGCCGGTTCAGTCAAATCTACGATGACACAGCGCGCATCTCAAGTGCTCCCAGCGCACGCAGAGGCCCACGTGCAGCACAAGGAGACCTTCACACATACTACCAACAACTCCACAGCAATATTCTGGACAACATTCTTTGCCAGATACGAAACAGGTTTCAAGACCACGAAAAATGAAAGTTTCTCTCCCTCCTGGACCCCCAGCACTTTCAGACCTACCGGAAAAAATTCCCGCAAACAACCTTCTCCAGCTTAACAGAGAGTCACGGAACACTGTTCGATCCATCCAAGCTAAAAACAGAACTGACTGTAATGTATGCCATGACTGATTTTGAAGGGAAAAGTCCCTCTGATCTCCTTGATTTCCTTAAGCAGAAAAATCTGAATGAGGACATGGGGCAACTTTACACATTGGCATGTGTGGCAGTGACTATCCCTGTGTCCAAGGCTTCTGTCGAGCGGTCATTCTCGGCCTTAAAGCGAATCAAAACGTATTCCAGAAATGCTACTGGACAGACTCGGCTTTCAGCATTAGCCTCCATGTCGATAGAAAAGGACTTATTGGTGGAACTGAAACGCACAGATAGACTGTACAACAGAGTCATTGAAGTCTTCTTGAGGAAAGAAAGGAGGATGGATTTTGTGTTCAAATAATCAGGCTTTGGTGACTAGGCCTACAAAGCATTTTATTTTTTATTAAATGTGTATGTATGTTTCGCATTTTATTTTGTTAATATTAAATAGCCTATATATTAACAAAATAAAATGGCAAATATGTTGCAAATTATTTGTTTCTTTCTTTTATTTTCAGTGAATAGTTATGTGTCTTTATCGTCACGTTTCTTAAATGAAACTGTTAACAAACTTGTTAAAGCTCACATACTTTGTTTTGGTGGACTTAATAAAACTTTGTAGACTAATCCCTTAAAAGCCTTTGATTTTTAAGTTTTGACAGTATCCAAGTGATCTTAAAGCTGGTAGTTTAACACTCTTAATAATGCAAATGTATTGATTTTAAATGCTTTGGAAATATTAATATAACTCTGTTGTACTCGACTATGTTTAAGGTGACGCAACGCCCAGTTATACTGCGTGGGGACTGCGTGGGACTGTGTAGGACCTCACTGAAGGCCCAGGTGTGAAATGCACGGCCCGCCACTGGGATATTGGAGGGTTAAGGTTAGGGTTATCTGGTAATTCAGTAGGAATAAACAAAACTTTCTCTTACAGTCCAAGTAAGCTAAATAAGCCTTTTCCAATCACTATGTAGGAAAAGCTATTTTTTAGGAAAGGATTGCCTTAAAGTACATTATTAAACTTGGTCTATTGCTAATACAAACCTTCAGTACCTGCAGAATAGTTCCTGGAATTGATGGGTATGATAGAAGGTCTTTCTAAGACAATGTAGCCTAATTCCCTAGGAACTACGCCATTAAAGTCTCACCATCCTGAACCTGTGACAACTACAACGCAGTTACTTGAGCTGATGAGTAACACCAGAAGTGTTTAAATAATTCAGCTGTTTCTAAGTGTTGACCTACTTTGTTACAGCTACAATAAGTTGGTAACTTACTATACTTTGTAAATATCTAGCGTGATTGTAAAAGGAAGGGTTACCATTTGGACTTAAAAAGTTAAGCCCCAGGTTTCTGTTGATTTGTACGAAACAACTTAGAGAAGGGCAAACAGAGAGTGCAGGTTTTCTAGCTCCTACACAGTTCATCTGGGAAGCAAAATATGCTACCACTCAGATCAGCATTCTGTGGCAATATTCTACCTCATCGATCATTCTGCAACATTTCCTTTAGACCGAGATTTTGATGATCACAAATTCCACGGGAAACGCTGCGCTACATGTGAATTCATTTTAGCGCTGTTGAAGCATCAGCTCGTACACGTCGCTTGATAATCCGAGATAGATGACTGATGCATAAAGGGGATGCGTTGCGGTTCTCGGGCGGGCACTTGAATCAGTTGGCAAAACTCGGAGATGCTTAGAGTATCGATGGGGAACAAGAAGAGGATTACCTCATCAATCTCATCATACATGTGCTGGATCATTAAAAACAACGCACATTCATCACGATCATCGACGCCATCATCTCTCATCTCTTCTTATAGGAGTCAACGGGACACACCGTGGTGGTAATTTCACAGTTAGGCTCACCCTCATTCTTTCACCTTCTATTAATTCACAGTGTGAAGTGGAAGTTAAGTGATATGTTAAATTAAATGAAAAGTGTTTGCCAATGCTACCAGTCTACAACAATAAAGATAATGTCACACTTGAGGCGTCAACCCACTCGTTTATTATGTTTGCGTAGTCAGGTTTAATTGCTTCCCTCCCAACTGAGAGGTGGCAACAACAGGCTCTCCCTGTCTTTACTTCAATTGTGGCCCCCTTTCAGGTTAATGACTTGAAAGTTGTGTAACTCAGCTGTGTGTTTCATTATGCTGTACTTTGTTGTAGGCTAGTGCATCTCAAACCCATCCAAGCCAAGCAACCCCATATACATGAACATTTGGTAATGGATCCCCTTAGATTATAGCTAATTTAGAATTTGACTTGATGACGCGATCCAGTACCAATTTTCTCAGTGTGTTAATACTAATACATACTACATACTGCATATTGTATTAATGCATTGTTAGAGTGAATTAAATAATAAAGAAATTGAAATATTTCTCCTTATTTGGGACTCCCTTGGTGTTACTCAAGAATTCCTGCGAGGAAACCAGACCCCGTTTTGAGAACCTACTTTGTTAAGATAATCTGAGATATTGCAGTACATGATGCATGCATTTATTTTTATGTTACCCTTTTTGCTAAATGCCCACTGGGTTTCCACTAAAATGCAACTCAGATTTGTTAGCATTTGAACAGATGGGGTGCATATTGTTGGTGCCTAGTCTGCAAGATAAATCATTTCCTCACCTGATTAAAACATTGCAACGTGGAGTTTTAAGGTAGTTTGCTGTGACATAGTTTTTGTGCGTTTTCCAGCTTACCGTTGCCACATGCTAACTGCATGATTCATTTTCATGGCTTGGTGCTGGGATAACAACTCCCTTGTTTGAATGACAAGTCACCAGCCTGCTAGATTCTGCCGCAAAATCCATTTTGCTTACTCACCAGGTATAGGCCTGAAGACCAATCACCTCAGTCACACTCACAGAACCTTTTCTATGTCACTCCCATGGTCACAGCATGATAATGCATTGTGCATATGCTGGAAATACATGACGCATGTTTCGGTGCCCCATCTTTCTCCATCTTCTCACTAGCTCCTAATTCACTGCTAGTGGTCAAAAGTGGATATCTTATTATGTGTATATTTATCTTTTCCTTTATTCCAATGATTTTTCTTGATTTGGAGTGAAATTGTTTCTTATACACAGAATGCAGTCTTGAACACCACATGAAATGGTGATCTGAACTCCGTTCATGACCAGCCAACAATGGCAGCAATGGATCACACAGTATTTGAGGAGCTGATGGCAAAAAACAAAGAAGCAGTATTTTAAATAATATTGCAGTCTGATTATTATCACCGTAAAAGTTTGTACCTTACTTGCTGAGTCTATTTTTGAAATAGCTAGCGTGCTAAAGACAAACCGACCAAACATTGTATACACATTGCCCCGGAGACAACTTTCAGTGCAGCTCCGTGAGCTGGCGAACAGATGTCAATCAAAATGTGCAACCTCAGTGCATGTTGAGTAAGCGACCGTCCGCTGAGCATTTCTGGGGAGAATGAAGAGAAGTGATTTTAGGCTTTTTTTTGCCTTTAACTTCTAAACTCTTTCTGTCTTGTTGGTAGGAAGATTGATTGGTAAATTACATGACCATAATCACCTTGTTTTGCTAACTCCATGCAGCTCAAAAGCGGCACAGCAAGCATCAATATGTGGCCTATGTTCTGATAACAAGGGTATAAGCAAGAGGAGGGATGTAGAGAGCTTCTTCTTTTTCATCTTTTTTCTTTTTCTCTGTCTTCCTGCTCACTTTCTCTTGTGCTGTATCTTTCTCTGTCGCTGTTTCAGCCATAGCGTTAAAATTTGTTGCTTCTTTTGTTGTGTCTTCAAAATGACAGCACAGCAGACCGGGCCTATCTCTTGTCAGTAGTCAAAATTAAGCTGTCTCTGTCTGTTTTTTTTTTTTTTTCTTTCAAGCTGCCAATAAAAAAATAACTAGTCCGATGCTTGCCTTAGCTTTGTTCCTCAAATCTATTCTGAGGAACCCAGATTTGAGCTTCGGAGGCCCGTGATTGGTGTTCATGGGGTGTCTTGTTTCCAACATCTGCAAAAATTATATTGAAGTATACAAACAGTCAAAAACAGACACACAGATATGCACACACTCGCGCGCACACTGCTGGTGACGGTATATATATTATTCATGTTGCTGTCATTGTCTCTTTGTTGTCATTATGCTAACAGCCATCTCAAGTCCCAAACGTTGAGAACTGAAACTCTCAAAGCTTCTCCTGTCAAATTAGGCTGGTAAAAAATGCACACAAAATGCATTGCGGTTGTGAAACCAAGTCATGCTAGGTTAACTGCAACTGCCTCTCTCTTCCCGCTCCACCATCTTTCAGTGTGTTCTTTGACTTGATCGTAAATTTAATCATATGACCATTTGAAAGAATGTGATTAAAAAAAATAAATGGAGAAAGTGAACCCCACTGCTTTGGCTTGAATTCCCTTTTATAAATGAGACTCCTGGAATCGTATGCAAGCCATTTCTCTAAAGCCCCGAGTTCAAATGAGGGTCTCGCACTGAAAAGAGCCAAGTCACTTTGTCTCTGATACTCAGTCCTGAGAGGCAGCTGCTGTACCTCATAAGCAGTCTGGGAGTCCGCCACTCTGCTCTGATATCCTGTTGAGGAAGCCAGACACTAAATGAAAACACATTACAGCACATTTTCATGTCTGATGGTCTGCAATGACTAGAGCCAATGCGAAGTGAATATTTGGTTCAAAAAGTATGAGCAGGTACCACAGTGGGTTTTTTTCTTTTTTTTTTGCAAGGGAGGTCCTGAGCCAAATATGAGTTTATAAATGTTGGCACGTTCGCTCTGTCTTGTGCATGCACGCACACTCATGCAGGGCACAACCAGAAGAAATAACAAGATTGTAGGTGATTATCTGCGGTACATCTTCCTCATCTGAGGAGGTCTTTGATATGCATATTGCAAAACAAAGCCCTGCCCGATAGCGAGATTGGATATGTGCTATTAGCAGCAGCTGCATCTATCAAATAAGCATTGCATGTCAACAGTTTTTCAGAGCTACTCCATGCTGCAGCATTGTACCCTTGATATGACCTGGTGAAAACGTGGCAATCAAAACTAACTTTGAAATATCTTTTTTTTAGCCATTCGTGCACCCCGTAGCTTGGTATCTTGGTATCTCGGCATCCAGAGTCACTGCGGACTCAAGACAGGGCCAGGAGGGAGCAGCACTTTGCATTCAGCCAACAGGGGAAACTGGCTGAAGTAAAAGACTTCAAGGGAGAGATAAGGCCAGTAGATAGGAGGACTGGAGGCGATGTGAGGTGAAAGTGAGTGGGTGCTTTTCATAGAGACTCTGCACAAAGTAAGAGAGTGATAGAGTTAGTGAGAGAGAGAGCGAGGCTTTTCATCTGAGAAACTTTTACAGAGAGTGCACGGCTCCTGAAATATTAAGAAAAACATATGAATGGCAAGTTTGTGGATGTGCTGTTTTATTGACGTCTAGGTTTAACTTATGGTCCTCAGTTGCTTGTGTCTCAATTATTTAATATTTACTCAGGTTTGGGGGAAATCCCCAGCGCACATGCAAACACAGGCAGGCATGTGTAGCCATGCACACACACACACACACACACATACAAACACACACACACACACTTAAATCCCTAGGGATAAGTAGCAAGATTGAACCATGAGTAAAAAGATCTGCTTGTGGTTGAATCTCGTCCAACTCTGCCTCTCACACACACACACTCGTCAGGGAGTCTGCGGCCTCTCTGCAGTTCGAGCGGTTGGTGAGGGTGTAACACCATCCACTTACTCACACACAAACACACTCACACTAGCACACACTACTCTAAGGAGAGCTATTCTCATCACACCTCTGCAGCTTGCTGAGGGTTACCTGGTACAGGGGTATAATTAGACCATATCAGTGTCAGTCTTCTTGTGTGTGTGTGCATGCACGTGTGTGTGTTGTGAGTTTGCTCTGGGACCCTTGAACAGCTGCATAATGGACAGTAACACTCTTTGATTGCTACAACATCCCAGGTTTTAAATTAACCACAGTGGATTAATGGGGTAATATATTAAAATAAAAAGCTAAGGGCCCTTTGTTTCCCATCAATGTCTATTATGGATGACAAGGACACCATTGAACTTCAGACCTGGGCATAAAAATATAGTTGAATATAGATTCATATATCTGAAACTCCTTACCGTGAGTTTGATTTATCTTGCCAGACACTTAAACAGCCTCAAAAGCGCCAACGTAGCTTGCAAGATAAGATAAATCAAGCACTCCACATTATAAGTATTTAATAACCACTCAACCTAGGTTGATTCCACCACAAATGACGCCGGGTCCAGTTTCCCAAAAGTGTTTCAGTCCCTTGATCGTCTTTGTTTCCATGTAATCCGACAATACAGAGATGAGTGTAGTACCGGGGCGCTTCTGGGAAACAGTCCGGCCAGCGCCAAGTCTGTCTGCTGTGGAATTATGTTTCCTGATGCAAAAATCCATAACACTGCCAAATAATATTTGAAAACATGCTGATCACAAATGAGGACATTAACTTCTGAGGCCCTGAAAAGTGATTTTTTTTGGGGGGTATCTGTTTCGATTCCCGTGTCAACTCAATTCTGTCAAAGCCAGTGGTGTCCAATCATGTGCCATGGAGGGCCGAGAGTATGCAGGTTTTCACTCCAACGAAAGACTTCACTGATTAGTCCCTCCTCTCTGGTTGAAAGTGTGCTATCAGTGAAATGGTGTAGTCTTTGGTTGGAGTGAAAACCTGCATACTCTCGGCCCTCCATTAGATTAGATTAGATTAGATTAGATTCAACTTTATTGTCATTGCACAGAGTACAAGTACTGAGACAACGAAATGCAGTTTGGCATCTAACCTGAAGTGCAAATAGTGCAGAGTGCAGAGTATGTGCATATGTACAGTGGTAGATGAATATGAAATAAACAGTAAGGGCTAGATATGAATATGAAAATGCATGATTGGACACCACTGGTCTAAGCTAGCAATCCAAAAATAACAAAGCTGTTTTTGGTTTAATAATTTACACAATCAGAGAAATGCTGATGATCAATCTTTTACAGGGGAATGATGAGGAGCAATATTTCCCATGTCGGTTGGACAGATGTGTTTTCTTTTTCCAATTGCAGATTATGTCTTTATCAAAACAAGGAAGAAATATTCATTTACTGAGGAACTGAGGACACGCTTTCGCCTAATTCATATGCTGAGTGGTGATGAAACAGTCTATTCGGATTTGAAATTCATATCTCACTCCCTAGCTGGGTCCCATCCTCCCCTCCTTGCCAAAACCCACTCTGAATTCCACTCATAAATTTTAAACCAAAAATTCACTTCACATTGGTTCTAGTCATTGCAGACCATGAGACATGAAGATGTGCTGTAATGTGTTTTCATTTGGTGTCTGGCTGCCTCTTACTCCAAGACTACTTATGAGATTGCAGAGGCTGCCTCTCAGGACTGTGTTATTTGAGGTTAAGGTAGAATCTAAATGGTGTTATTCACATTTTGGCTTATTTACTACGTCACACTATGCAGAAATGAGCAAAAATACAAATAAAATCAAAATGTATCTTACTAAAAATAACATACTTATTGATAAAATGTATCAAAATAAATTACAGGCATTAAGAAATGTATTTAATTAAAATAGTTTTGTATTTTTCTTTATTAAAACACAAACGATTCAACAACAGCATTTTTTTAACTTTTAATACAAACATTTGCCATAACTAACTGAAAGCATTAATTTGCTATACTGGAATGATAAATTTAATGAGGAAAGTAAGTGATGATGGGCTGCTTTCTAAAATGTGGCGTCCCACAAGGAAGTTGCCTTGGGCCGCTTCTTTTTTATATTTTTACCAACGACTTGCCTTCTGTAATTAACAATGCAAGTATAGCTCCTTAAGCAGATGATTCTACATTGTATTATGCAGCTACTTCACACGACAAACTAATCAAAGCTTGTCAAGTGAGCTGGGACGTGGTGTACGAATAGGTTGAGACAAACAAGTTAGTTCTAAATATATCCAAAACCAAGTGTATTGTTTCCAGGTCGAAACACAAGCTGGTGTCTCAGCCAAACCTGGAATTGCACATATGGTGAACCAACACAACAGGTTGAAAAAGTTAAACAACTTGGCTTAGCCCTGGATAACAGTGTGAGAACATTATATGTCAAAGAATTTCTATTACAAGATTTTTTTCATGTACCATGACATATCCTGGGTCAAGTCCTTTTTTTTTTTTTTTTATCTCCCCGTGACTATTGTTCTGTCATATGGGCATCTGTATCAAAACAAGAGGTGTATTCCAGCTGTGAGCTGGTGATTGAAAAAATGACTGGTGTCACAGCTACGGTGCCCACCAACACTGCCAAAGTGCCCTTGAGCAAGGCACTTAACCCCAACTGCCCCAGGCATGCTGTTCAATGGCTGATGCATGCACTCTGACCTGAAAATGCATGTGCATGTGTGTGGGGTGATATGTTGTGTGTATATCTAGTCAGGGGTGTGCGAAAAAAGAATTTCACTGCATGTACAGTTGTGGTCAAAAGTTTACATACACTTGAAAAGAACATGTATATCATGGCAGTCTTGAGTTTCCAATGATTTCTACAACTGGATTGGAGCACATACTTCTTTGTCACAAAACATTCAGGAATTTTGGTTCTTTCATAAATTTATTATAGGTCTTCTGGAAATATGACTGCAAAAATATACATACAGCAACTCGAATTACCAGTTTTGGTGATGTAGAAAGTTATGTCAATCAAATTTCCTTTGTGGCATGGCCTCTTATCTTCTTGTGATGTTCTTTACAAGTGTATGTAAACTTTTGACTACAACTGTATATGTCAAATTAAGTTCATTTCATTTTTTTCGTTTTAAAATTGCAAGTTGTCATGAACCAGGCTACTGTCAGAACCAGCATTGAAAAGAGGCACTCCAGCCTCTCATGGCTCTCTGTTGACAAGAGGCTGTCCTTCAGCACACTCACATTTTGTAGGAATAATATTCACACACACAACCTTGAGTTACTAAAGGCTGTTTTATTAAGCAGGAAGACTGTTACAACACCAGAAATTCTGGTGGCAGAAAGATTATGCTACCTTGCCCGAGAACTAACTCACTCAAAAGAACAGCAATTTATAGAGGCAGTACAAATTACAACTTGGAATCATTTACCTTTTAATATCCGCCAATCAAAAAGCAAATTAGCACTCAAAATGAACTTTTACTTTGATAGAGATAACATACTTAACAATAGTTCAGTGCCAGCATGCGTTGTGACTTAGATGTATGTTTGTATTTTTCCATTCTTTTTTTAAATGTAGTTTTTGTTGTTTTTAATTTAGTTCTACTTCATAATAATATAATGTGAGGTTATGTGATATCACCTGGTAGTGTAGCAAATTGCATCGCATGGCAAGCAAAAATGTGTGGGGGAAAAAATACAGATAAACAACAGATACATTGTGCCTGCTGTGTGCAGCACTTCTAGCACTACTTATCCATGAACTTGTCAGGAGTAATCAAAGTAATGACTTAAAAACAGCACCGCAATGAATCAACGCAGAAACGCATGGGATCAACTGGAGAAGAAAGGGCTTTATGAGAAAGATAACTGCAAAGATGTGCGGTACAGTATGTCTCTTGAGTTTGTAGGGCGCAGATTGCACTCTAGAGCTAAGAGCAGTAATACACAAGGCAACATTGGCATGCAGCAGTGTCCAAGATGTTATCTCCGCATTGCGTTAATGACATGGGAACATCTTTCTGCCTCTGTGTCTCTATTGCTAAAAGTGCTGATGATCCCCACAGCCTCTAAGGCCCCCTTTACACCTGCCATTAACATGTGTCTCGTATCTGGATTGTGTCTACATCTGATGTAGCTGGATGATATTTACAGCTGGCACTGAAAACCGTCTGTGGTATACACATTGTAATTGAAAAAGTATCTATCTTTAAACACCTCGTCTCATGTTCCCCATCCATAAGTATGTTGACAATCCATTTGTGACAAGTATGTTATTAACTGTGCTGTCTGCCGCCTGTTTGATTTGCTTCCTGGTTGGATCCGCACTGCAGTTTAGTTCCATTTCTGTAGCTCCTAAATGTGGATTGGAGACGCACTGCATTAACACTTTGTTGTTACTTTGGCCAAATTACGTCTCTGACCACTTCCAGAGGTGCTTTGGATGATCGGCTCTTCAATGGGTGCATCACCGTCTAGATTTTCTGCCTTTTTGCATTATATCTCCACAATAGAAGCATGTTAATACCAGGTCAAAAACAGTCAAGTATATCACCATCCTTAGGCCATGAGGAGAATTCAGACCCATGTCAGAAAAAGCAATTCATTTTATTAGTTGTGAAACACAACCAACCAAGACAGATGCATTATTGGCATCTCTGCATATTCCTGCTGTTTGATAGTTATATTCTGGTGTTAATCTTATGGATGGTATATGGGCTCACATTTGTATCAATTATGGTGAGATGTGACTTAAATATGTTAACGTGAGAGACGGAGAGAAGAAAGAGTGGGGAGAAGGCTTACCCTTGAGGGACATTTTGGTCATCTACAGACTCAATCAACCTCCCAGGCATTGACCTGAATCACAGTATGATGTTGTGTGTCTGATGTT
>OOFE01011621.1:12921-30112 GCA_900323365.1 Monocentris japonica
TTTTTTTTTTTTTTTTTTTTGAGAATTTCAGTTCTCTCAGATAGGACCTGAGATGACTCTGTTTAATGACATCAAAGAGATCATGACAGTATTATGAATAAGCTGGATGGCCTAACAAGTGGTGTGCATCTGTGCATGCATGTATGTCTGTGTGCGTGTGTGTGTGTGCCTGTGTGCCTGTGTGTGTACGCCAACATAATTATTCCAAGATGGTTGTCAACCTCATGACTTCTATTGACGTCGTGTAGCCTCAATTCCGCTGTAGCGTTGAGCTGTACATTGATATTAAGAGATTGATGAGACATTAAGAGCCTGTGCTATTCAGAGCCCATCTCAGAGAGCAGCAAATGGTGTTTTGACAGATTCATACTCCTATAACAAGTCCATGGAGAAAAAAAGGAAAAAGAATTGGGTTGATTTCCTCATACTAAACACGGGCAGTGGGGGATTTTTGGAATCAGTAAAGACAGGAGGGTTTCACTGACAGCAAAGATATCATTTTAATGGGGAGCTCATTGTAACTCACATCCTATATGTAGCAAAAGGTCTGCTCTGCACTTAAGATCACAATAACATACAAAGATGTTTTCCTGTCTTTCACACAGACAGGGCAATGTGAGGAATGAAAGGATGGTGGGCTGATAATGCCGTGCATGTTTTCAGGGATAAGTGGGTGTCAAATGTCTAAAATGATTAACAAATATTGTATTTCTGGCAGCAAGTCACACAGAGACCCCTAGGTTCTGGTCATTTAGTGAGGAGTAGGAGTACCATCTGGATGGTACATGATAGTCTTAGAGGTACTTTGCCTTCTATGTACTTTGGTAAAATTTCACTGAAGCAGTGGCTCAAAATGACAGCTAAGATAGCGTAAGTTGCAATACCCATTTAGGGTGATAATTATGTTGCCTCGGTTTTGTGGTTATGATCTCCAGTGCCTTCAAAATAAAATAAGTAAAAGCATTCAACAGTCTGATAGAATAAATCCTGAAATACAAGGTGTATGAAGTTGCAATGATCAGATGTATCACTGATCGTGTTTCATGTTCTTGTTCTAACACAGAAGTCAGATGCATCTCTAATCAGTGATATGTGCTGAGAATAGATAATGCCTGAAGCAACGCCATCGGCGCCATATGACATATGGGTTGTTTTTCCGCATATTTTCCATATTTCCATTAAACTTGAAGTGCGAGTCTTTGATTGCTGCCAATACACATGATCACAGAACCATATGAAGATGTGTACCTAAGCTTTATTGCGGTTTGGGTATTAAAAGATGTGCATGAAAGAGTTGCAGTCTGTGTGTCTCATTCAGGCTGAGGCAGGTCGATCCAAGGGCCTCCATTTTCCTGCAAGGGCTATTCAGCCTGGGGTATCAATGCCCTTGTGATAGTGTGTTAAAGCAAAACATTGCAGCCACAGGCAAAACACACAGGATTCTGTGACTGATGTCACATGCTGGTATTTCATTTTTATTTTTTTTTTTTACAGGTTTTATTTTTCTGCTCTAACCTAATCCACAAATGTTAATAGTTTTGACAGAAGTGCTTACAAAGCCCTAGCAGCAATGCAGAGCTTTAGTGCTGACAGAGAGAGAAACTTTGAAAGCTGCTCTCATGCCTCTCTCACGAACATCACACGTGTCAAACTTACATTTTCATTCGCCTCTCATACAACAGTGCGGGATGGATGAGTGCTATAGCGGCTTGCAAAAATACATCTTGTCAAGATAAATCTGAGAGTTAGTCATAGGACCAGCAGAGATCAGGCTATCCCTTCTAGTACAAAATAACTTACTGTTTATTTGAACCTAAAACAAGTAAGAGATTTTACACTATGATACTGCATTGCCAAATACTAAGAAACAAAGCCCATTTCTTTTAAATGTAGATAATAATTCTCTGCCCTCACTCGAGTAAATGAAATGAAATCATTTCAACAGTGAAACCAACATATTTAACAGCTGGCAACAATTTCCATGCAGACATTCTAGTATAACTATCATCTAAAAAGCTTGCCAGAAACAGAGCCATTATAATGCCATTAGTGTAAAAATCATTATTTAATGATACAAATGTGATTTGGGCATTGACTGGCATGGTGTTTGAAGTGCCCTTTACATTACATTGAGTGCTCTGAATGAAGTGGCAAGGCAGAAAATGTAAAGCCTCAAAATGAACTTCCATTCTAGGGGTACTGAAGCGATGAGGCTGGATATGTAACAAAAGAAACATCAGTCTTGAATCAATGTTGAACTGAAATGGCTAGTAACTTTGGTATTTACTGTCAAGTTATATTCTTTCATCGAGTGCTCCCTATTCAGCAAAATTCAAAATGAGGGCATATGGACTCTGTAATGCACCATAGGCTCTGCACAGAGATTTGAAACGACCCCCATCTTTGGGGCCGCAAACGCTGCTGGCTTACAACTAAATGAACTTATGACAAAAATGAAACACTGTCCTCTCCAACCCCCTCCGACACTCTCAGATGATGGGCATGTTGTAGGGAGTGTACATATCAAGGGGTTCATTCATTTTTTTTTTTTTTTTTTATTTCAAATCAACCAAAAAAGATAAATATAATTGATAATTTTTATTTTCATTATCTTGGACTGCTGACATCAGTGGATTCGCTGCCATGTTAGCCGCAAATTCATGGAGCCAAGTGGGAGATATCAGAGCCTACAAAAAAATCCCATATGTCCTACCTGTATTTACCACTAGGAGGGGTGAACAGTTTTTCTCAGTCGACAGCTCGCATTTACGGTAAATCCAACATGACATGAATCTGGCATATAGCAACCACAGGGTGCGTTACATCACATGGAAGCCCCTGTGTTGTGTTTAAGGGCCAAAACTAATGAGGATTCTGGGAGATTCTAGTTACGGGAAACTCAAGACAAACTCAATGACACCCCTGTTTGTTGTGCCTAGGCCACAAGTACTCTCACACACTGTGAGATGAGAGTGTATTAATTGTAGCCCGCTGGCTACTTCTGAGTACTGCTAACACACACACACACACACACACACATTTGAGGGACTGCTCCAAGGTCACCTGCTGTTTCTCTCTCATTCTCTCTCACGCTTTCTTCCTCTCACCTTTGCACCTCTCTCACCCCCACCTACCAACTAACCCCCCCCACACACACATCCACACACATAACACACACCACACACCACCTCCCTCTCATGTCTGGGCAAGGACACAGTCAAGCTGACTCATCCAGAATTGAGCTGTCATCTGTGTCACCTTAGGCTTGTGTCTCTGTGTGTGTGTGTGTGTGTCTGGGAGCGTACGGGGGAGGTTACTGTCAACATGTACAAGCTGGGGTGTATGGGCATCTGAGGCACAGGACTTGATTTGATCATCATTTCAGAGACAGAGAGAACATGACTAATATGCCGGTATATGTTTGTGACTTTGTGTGTCTATCTGTAATGACAGAGTCCTCATCTTTTTTTTTTTTTTTTACGAAGAGCACACACTCCTCCCACACTCTCCCTGCATGCACGCAAAAACACACATGCAGACTCCGGCACTTAAGTAATGAGGGTCACACGCAATTTTATTACAACACAGAAAAGGAGAAAGTTATGAAAGAAAAGAAGAGAGTAGAGAGGTTGTGAAGGTGCGATTCAAACCCATCCATGCCTGCAAGGGGGGGAATTTGTTCAGAGGCACTGGAAAGTCGGCCGCCCCCCTGAATGCACCACGCAGTCACACCTGGTAGGGGCCTATTCCTGTTGATGGCTTTGCTTTCGCCTGGTCCCTCACGCACACGTACACACAAAGACACACAGGCAAAACCTTTCCTATGAGCATCTGGGCAACAGACAGGCCTATTAGCCTACAGGGCCTCGCAGTGCCAGAATAACAACTGCAGCATATGCCTGCGTAATAATTGCATTAATGTTGAACATGTCTCTCCAGGGGGTGGCTGTGGTTGACGACTTAGGGGAAATTAAAGCTTGTTCTTGAAAGCATGAAATTAGAGTTCAGTACATTTTGGAATGGAAGAGGGTACAGCTAATGATCACTAACAACATGGTAATAAATGAAGAGTCCATTTCTGAAATGCAAAATCTTAAACACATACATTTTCAAATTTTGTCTAATGATGGATATGAAAGTCCTCAAATCTGACCTCACCTCTAAAGGTGTGAGTGCTCGATGTCTCCGCTGGTCTCCACTGACATGCTTCCACGTTTCACAATTCCAGGCAATGCAGACACTGTTTTCCACTATGTAGTGGAGTGCAATGCAATGTGCAACCAAAACTGTGAAAAAATCAAAGCACCACATCATCTGCAATATAATGAAGTTCAATTTATCATTGGCCCTCTAAAATGATACCACGATTCTGACTGTAACTAGTATATTTCCCCCGAATTCAATAGTACGCCGAGCTGCATCAGAGGTACAGCTCATATGGGCGTGTTTATCATCAGAGAAACACATTTTTACAAGTTCAAGAAAATAGCTGGCTTGAAGCTGATTGTAAAATCCTAGCCTAGCTCTATCCAGGTGAGCTTGTGTAGACGGAGGAGCATACACAAAATTATTGCAACGCGAGGAGCAAGTGGAAACTGGCTCGGAGGGCATTTCAACATCCTGTCTTTGTGATAAACCATTTAGCATGGTGAGGTAGATGGAGCAGGTATGGAGCACAAGTCGTCGCCCAAGACATTCCATTTAGCGACTACATCACCTTGTGAGGTTACAAATTGTTTTTTGTGCCCGGCAGCTAAACATAATGAAGATTCAAGGCGCGCTGGGCTAGCGCAGCGATGTGTGTCCAAATACTGTGGCGGGGCGCGTGCGAGCAAGTGAACGCGCACACTCAACACACACTCACAGTTAACATGCAGATGCTCACAGTCATACGCAGTCATACACATGCGAGCAGATATATAGACATGCACATGTGCACACAATGACACATCTCTTTGCCTGGTGGACATTCATTAGGATGCAGGGATGATGGGGTTTAAGCAATCAAGGACCTGGCAGGCCCATTCCTCTGCTGAATTAAAGCTCCAAACACCTTGAGAGACCAGATTATAGGCCCATATGTGGATTTGGCAAATATGTGTGTGTGTGTGTGTGTGTGTACGTCTGTGTACGTAGGTGAGTGTGTGTGTGTTTGCATGCATGTGCAGTATAAGCCTTGTGTTGGTTTCTATTGTGTGGGGGGAGGTAATCTGTTTATGTGTGGGGATGTTGACAATACAACCGTGAAAGTGCACATGCAAGCATAATCCAGCATATATGTGAGATTAAACCAATTATACACACGGATTCTTGATGGTTGAAATCATTGAATATCCTATCCTATCCTTTTTACAAACTATACAGACATGAACAAACCATTCACAAGCTTCACAAGAAGTTGAACATATTTCATGGATTGTAATCACATACTGTCAGTCCTTGCATGATGACCTCAGCCAGTGACTTTCAGAGCCAAATACTGGATCCTCTATCCTATGACAGTGTTTGGGCAAATAAATTGGGTGTTACAGCACTCTATCAGAGCAATTTATCTACATGAGTTGTGCCATCGAAATCAGTAAAGCGTCTCGCAGATTTTACTTACTCCTGATAAAATGTTTAATAAGCTAATGCCTCCGTGCAACAAGTGCCATTCTAGTCGGGTTTTGGGAAATATTGCTTTGGTGGTCCTGTGTAGCTCAATGGATGGAGGACAGTAAAGGAACTGACACTGGCAGTGCTACAGGTTCAATTCCTATTTGCATCATCAATACTGAACATCAATGCACTCGGGTATGTAGTGTAATGTGCTTTGGATGAAAGCGTCCAACAAATGGCCTATGTGAAATGCTTTCCCACTATACCACCCAAACAAAGCCTATCTCTTTGTTCCAGTGGGAGGGAATCTTCGCACTGCATGGGTGTGTGTGCACCTGGGTGTGCGTGAGCTTGTTTTCAAGCATGCATGACATACAGCATACAAACATACATGCATACGTACATGCATGTATGTTTGTATGTTGAGGGAGTTCAGTGTCGTTCCCTTGGGTGTGCGTGCATTATCCTATGTGTTTGGGGGTGTGCATTCATAGTTTGCATGTGTGTACATGCTCACCATACATGCGTTTGTAATGTACAGAAGACATATAGTGTGCTCTCTGTATGCTGTATGCGGTGGTCCAGGACTGCTTGCATGTGTGCGTGTGTGTGTCAGTGTGATAAATAAACCTTGTGTGGAATCTTTCCCTGTGGATGAACACAGATAAGCATTCTGCTTTCTAGCCTCCACTGCTCCATGTCAGATAACAACCACAACCGACTGTACTCTCCTCTCAACGTGGTCCCCCTCCTCATTTCTTTACACTTCAATTGCCCATACTTACCGAAAAAAAGGGATTATGTTTCGAATTTTGACCATTGGCAAATATCAAAACAGTGCAACAACCAACACTCGAGCCAAAAATAACAACAACAAATGAAGATGAAAGTTAAAGAACTCATCAAAAGGGAATCGGATTGTTGTTTATGTGTGTTGAATGGGGAGAGTTAGCCTCACATTCATCAAAAAGCTAGCTAAATTCATCATTTTATATAATGTGGTGGCCTTCAAAAGTTAGCGGTAACACTGTAATTTTTTAGTGCACGCACTCACACATGTATCCTCCATCCTCCACACAAAATGCTCAATGGCAGCAAGTCATTACACAGTATTTAGGGAAAGAACAAAAAAGAAAAGAAGCAACGACGCAGTATTGTTTTAGTCAAAAAGATTTTACTGTCTTGTAAATTTGCTGTAATTCACTGGAATAATCATGTCTCTTTTGAGTTTAGTGCATTATAATCTGTGGTAATGACGCACTAACAGGAGCTGGTATACACGTTACCTTGGAAACAACCAGCCCACTATTCCAAGCTTGAAAAGAAATGTCAATCAAAATGTTTACACCCCTAAGTTCAGTTTAATTAAGCTAACTTTCCCACATTTAAAGGAAGAATGGAGAAATTCATTTTGGGCTGCTGTGAGCGATGTATTTTTTTTTGTTTGTCCTGTATCAGCTTCTTCTGAATACCTGATGGTTAGGAAAATGACAACTCATAGTTATGGTCATTTTTCTCTTCTGGGGGTCTTTAAAAGGTGTTAGGCGTATCATTTATAAACATCAATATATCACTATCAAATTGAATGAGACCATGGCCGAGATGACTGGTAACCTCTATCTAGCTGGTGTATCTCAAAATTACGACCATGATTTCCCATAAACCCTGTTGCTTCCTGTCGCAAAGAGGATGTTGCTACTTGTCCTGCCCCTTTTTTGACATTGCTGCACGTAGCACCTTTAAGGATATGGGGCACAAACACTGCTGATGACAATTTGAGCATTTGCCTTTGCAGAAATACACTTGCCACTGACTAGTGGACTGGTAAATCTTCATCTTTGATAAGAGCCAGCTCATCAGGCGACAGTCATCAAGTGAACAGCTGAAGTCAGTTGAGCTTGTTACCTGCTCCATTTGCCCACCTGCTCCACCTCGTGTGAATGGGTGCGTCTGTTTGTGTGCGTGTGCGCGAATGTGTTAAAGAATCATAGGGTCTATCTTTCTCGGCTAACTAAACTGGGGCAGGCTGCGTTACGTAAAGTGCTGAATTATATATCAGATTTGCCTGCTTGTTGGTTTGGCCAAGGGGAGAGTGGTGAAAGGGAGACACACACACACACACAATCTCTTTATCTGACTCTATTTAATGCACACACAAAGAAACACATCTACGTATTTCACGTTATGCATACCTACAACACGCACACACATGCACGCACATACGTTTTCTCACTCGTGCACACACAAGCTGACAGATGGGAGCACCAGATGATGAGCGTCACCAGATTTGAGTCTCACGGTGGGAGCCATCGCTGACACCATTTAAGCTGAGAGAACACTCAGGCTTACATTAGCACCCTAAATGTCTGAGTGTGTGTGTGTGTGTGTTTGTCTGTGTGTACACCTTGTGCAGGGTATGCACACAAGTGTCTGTGTGAATGTGATTGTGTATGTGTCTGTGCGCGAAGTATGTTACTTGTGCATGGACCTGCAGGATCATGGAGAGTTGAATGTGAGTGTGTGTGTATGTGTGCGCACACTCTAAGCATGTCAGCCTAATGCTAAACATCTCAATGCACACACACACACACACACACACACATACAATGCAGACTCTGCAGATTAACTAGTATGTAGGCTTGACATTCTCTGCTTTCATCTTGGCAATAAAGAACAATGACCTATTAGCAAACCATTTCAAACACATAGTGGGCTCCCTAGACCAGCTTTGCTTGGGCTATTTGCTCTTTCTCTTCCTTTTATGTTTCTCCCTCTCTCTTTGTCTCTCTCTCTCACCCTCTTTGTCCCCGTAGACCTGCAAGTCTGAGCAGCTTGCCTTTGAAACAGGCTGAACGAAACCAGACTAATCTTTAGAAGGAGGAGAGGAAGAACCGACATCTCGTCTTCTTCTTCTTCTCTCGAGACACTGCTGACATTTCACGATGAGAAAGTGTGTCATATCGGAGGGAAAAGGGAAGAGAAAGAGAGAGAGAGAGCACGAGAGAGTTGACTCGGCACAGAGTGCAAGATATTCAGCGGGGACCCGGCTCCCACATCGAAGCATGGCAGCACTCAATGAGCTCTCGCTGGCAAATAATGACCTCTCACCCATTGATAATATACCATTGTGCACCAAGGGGGGATTTCAAGTCAGTTGCTACAGCAACTGTTGCAGAGTGGCTTAAGATCTTGCAAGCACACACAGATAGTCCCCTCGGCTAATTGAATCATTTTCCAAAATAATTGAATTAATAATTCAAAATATTTTTCAAAGTTAAAGGACTAGCAGTAGAGAACCATATTAATTCAGTCAATATCTGGCATTAGTCGTTAAAAGACCAAAACAATTCACACTGTATTAGGAGCATACATGTGTTAATATTGAAATATGTGGTGTGACAATTTGAGAAAACCTTACGAACAAGACAATTTCATATGAGCATTTCTCAAAGATCTAAAAATTTCTGAATAATAAAGTTTGAGTAAAAAAGTTTTTGTTTTTTGATAAATGATGAAAACAAACAGTCCTCGGTAGTGGACTCAGACTTTTGGACCCCCACTGTATGTTAGCTGGCTCGGTGCACCAGATGGGTTTTACCAACAAGTTAAGATAGTTTTGTGGAAACCTTTCTGTGATTGCTTGGCAACTTGTCAAACACTCGATATCTGACCCTTGTGGGGGCGTGAGTTCTGATCCTCCATTCTTCCTGCAACATTCATGCAAAACGTGGCCTTCGTCCATCATTGGCAAAATGTCAAAACAGTTTCCTGAAGCGATGAATCTCAATATGGCATTGTTGGTTCGCCTCATATCCCATGTAAACTGTTTCTTGTGCTTTGGGTTGTAACAGAGTGTTAGGGTTAACAGTCTCTTATGCTTGTATTGTGCACATTTTAAGGATACTATTGCCCGCCGTTGCCCCATAAACTGTAAATCATAGCGATGTTGAATGGTAGGCTGCGTTTCTCTGCAACTCGTAGGGGTAAATGGAGGTTTGTAGGGCATGACGAACAGTCAGGGAGCGCCTTTTGCTATTGTCCATGCACGCGCACAATTTCATCCCTGCAAACTGTCAAACCCTCCCCCCTTGCACGCACGCACGCACACGCACACACACACACACACACACACACACACACACACACGCTTGCTTGCTTCTGAAATGGCCCTCTGAAGGGCCTTAGCTGTGTCTCTCGGGCTACAGTTGTGTGATTTATGCCCTGGTGAAAGCCGTCTCTCTATGGACTGTGTCGGACTATGAATGTCAGTTCCAAGCTGTGCCAGATCCCATCAATCACTGGAAAAACAATCTGACAGCAGGACTGAGTTCAATCGCAGGTTCTCATTCGCTTCCTCATATCTCTTTCAGCCTGCTCAAAATAATGTCAAGCCTATAAGTGCAACTGCATCCTGTATACTATGAAGAAAACTTTAAAGCGTGGCAGAATTTTTGACTTGTTTTGGGAAAAACAATATTTTACGACTGACTTGAAAAATGGACATTTTTGCAGTGTAGGGAATGGATTGTAAATGTGTTTGGCATTAGCATTGTGGAAACACAGGATCTTAGAGCTGATGTGTTGATAGGATGTCAACATTTTGGAGCCAAATAGAAGATGCACATGGAACATCCAGGTAATTAACAGCTAGCAAGACACTGTTGGTATATGTGACATATGGTGAGGATGGGAATCTACAAGCTGGGGAAAAGTTTCTAGCCAAGTGACATTTTTACTTTTAGTCCCACCTCTCCTTGTGTATTTATTAAATCTGCCCACCTCTCCATCTTTCTCTCTCTCTCGATTTTCCCCTCTATCTTACAGTGCATTAAGGTTCTCCCTGAGGCCGAGAGTGCAAATATGGTCTGATGTGAAGGGAGCCAGAGCGCTGTTGATCTCTGTCTGTCTATTTCTCTCTCTCTTTCTGTCTCTCTCTCATGACATCATGACTGAAACAGATGTCCATCAAAATATTATCCATAAAATTACCCACCAAAAGACGATTATGTGAATTAGTGAAAAAACAAATCGAAGTAGTGGGCCTGTATTATCTGGCTGAGTTGCAATACCAATAAAAATGTTCATTGTCCATAATTCACATAACATAAAGCAGATAAGACAATTGCAATGCACAATATATTTACAGTTCATCATTTAATATATTTTGTGGAGAATGTGCATGTCCAATAACTATTGCACATTGCTCCTCATTTTGCCCAGTAAAAATTTGACATGGTTAGATGCTTTTTATCACAAATATATTTGAAGAGTTTATTCCCAAGGTTTAAGCTCTCTATCCAATCCATTGCTGTAATTCATTCAATATCTCTGAGATATCAAGGATCCAGCCTGCAAAAGTCTTTCATTTTGTCAATCAAGGACCAAAGTTACTTAATAATCTTTAAAAAAAATAATAATAATAATTGATTTTGCAAACTAAATCATTTTGGAAGAGCAGCTGTCACTTTATTGGAATGGTGGATATCTCATTATAGAATGAAACTCATGTCACTTATTAACAATTAAGTCAAAGAATCATATTCCCATTTTTGGTTAAAGTGTTATAGGAAATGTATATGGATATTATTTAAAGCTACAATATGTAACTTTTTGAGGCAGCAAAGTGGATTGCAAGTTCACGCCCCAACACGTCACTCGTCTTGATGAGTTAAATAATTCAATAATGATGATTGATTCCCCCTATTTCCCAATGAGCGTGAAGAAGCGTGAAGAAAGAAAATCAAGAGACTACAAGCTACACCAACTGTATAATATTTGCTTGAAGAATTGCTAAGTGAAGTAAAACAAGCACCAGTGAGCTACTTTCATGTGGACTGTAATAAATAAATAAGTAGACACAAAATTGTTGAGTCATCAGGGCGGTGATTATGAGTGCTCACGTTAGCTCTGGTAGCATTGGCTCGCTAGCAATGTGCAGCAAGGAGAGCTTGCTGAGACATGGCTACCTAGCTAATGCTACAATGAACAACTCACCTTTGGACCATCTGCCTACAATAAGTTTCGGTGCTGTAGCTATGGCAATGAGCAAACATGCATGCATACTTGGCAGCCAGATATTGGAGGAGTTACTACTTCAATGATGTCATGCATTGTGTGAGTGCTGAGGTGACTAGATGTGTATAGATGTGTATTTAGTCCAGCCCTTGAAAATGCAGTACTATAACATCATCTGAGAACAAATTCATGTTTTTTTTCTTAGCATCTGTCTGTCCTATGAGTGCCCTAAATTGTTAGAGATTCCAAATCTTTTAGTGACTTTTAAGTCTGTGAAATATTTTTCATTATTGACTCACAGGCGGTTCAAGGGAGAGAAATGCCAGATGATGAAAAGGAACTAAGATATTCAAAGGTTCTTCATAACAAAGACAAAGAGGGATACAGAGCCAGCAAGTGAAAGAGACAGCCACAGAACAGGCATTCAGACAGAGCAAAGAGATGATGAGCAAATACCAGTGTCTGCTACATTGTCTGCATGTCAAGGTCTGTCTCGAGATTGCAGGTCAGTTTGAATAAATTATATAGTAGCTAGTCTAGCTGAGGCAAGCCAGCTTTTGGATGAAACTTTCACCTGTTACTTTTTTTACATTGATAACTCATCAATAAAAAACATATCTGCGACTGATCTTTTTTTCATTCCACTGCTGAGTGTGAGTTTCCAGGCTCTCCTGTCCCAGCCTGTCCTGTCTTCAGGGTAGGACTAGTTTTGACACTCCAGCCTTAGTTCAATCAAAAGTTAACACAAATGCAAAAAATAATGTCCAACCAATTTCCATCCAACACATGCAGTTCACTGTTTCATTGTCTCCGCAGACCCTACAAGTGACAAGCACCAATCAGATGATTCTGAGGAGGAAAACCTCCAGGCATCTGCATGTCAGGGCATTTCGACACCTCCCACTACATCCGGTCCCCAGGTGTCTGCACATCAGAGCACATCATGTGCCGATGGTGACAGATTCACTGCAACGCGTCCCACAACATCTGGACCTCATGGTGTTGTTGTTTTAGTTTTATTTCATCTTCGACAGCATTCTGACTGACTGATGTGTCACAGAAAGTTCAATATCAATGATAATTGACAGATCTGGGTAGGATTCAAACTTTGCTTGTCCACTAGGTTTGACCTGTTGTGCCATAAAAACTGATTTTGTAATGACATTTAATGAAATGTCTTTTCTCTGATGACATGTTTTTTTTTTTTGCTCAATGTATTATTTATTACCACATGACACCCGGATAGACCACATGAGTTGTTAGCGCTGAGTTGTTTTGTTTCTTTGTTTTTTAATTGTCTCAGAGTCCCCAGCTGCAGGGCCAGCACAGGTTATCTTAAAGATATATCCCAGAACATTGCTGTTTTGCATGCAAAACACTTTGGCTTATCGTGTGCATCAGAATGTACCTTTACTTCACAAGAGGGATATCCAAAATGGAAAAAGGAAATTTATACTGATGGGAGACTAGAGGCACAATATAACTGTACATACAGTATATTAAGACTGTAGCAGAGATGCTTTTCTTAACAGCAACAATATATCCCCCTATGGGGTCACAGTGAGTCTGAGGAATCAGACAACAGGGCAAACGTTTTAGGCATTATGGAATTGGATTGCAAAGCATAAATAATATGAAAGCAGTTGGAAATGCAATACCAGCGATAAAAATGAGATTCTTCAGTGTCTTGCACATATGGTACGGTATACAATCATCAATGAAATTCAGTATTCTCAGTCATTGTAGATGAAACAAAAGACATGAAAAAGAAAGAGCAACTGTCTTTAGGTTCTATAGATACTTCTGTAATGCTGCAGTCCATGAAAGCTTCTTGGAGTTTTGAGAAGCAGCTAAATTCGATGCTGAGGGACTTACTGAAAAACCACATACAATGCATGGAGCGGTATGCTTTAAAACAGGGTAGACCTGGTAGGACAGCGTTACGATGGGGCTTTGTGATCAGTGGAAAACACTAAGGGGTGGCAGCAAGTATCAAGGCAGAAGGTAAACACGTTTTACATACACTGCAGTGCTTGTTGTGTTAACCTGTGAAGTCAGTCCCTGAACCAGAATGCTTCATTTCCCTGCTGCAGAAACTGTGTATGTCTTTGTCTGGGTCTTACATACGGCATAAATGGCTCTCTGCAAAGGATGTATCCATGTGCACCCATAGAGCTGCAGAAACTCACTGACATCAGATGGCCATGTAGAAACTTGCTGTTGTGTGGCTGCTTCACGAGGCAGATGTAGAAAACAGTGGGGGCAGAATTATAGACAAACAAGTTGTACCCACTGAGATAGACTTCCCTTTTACTAGTCTGCTTGCAATTTTTAAAACAGTCTTGGAGAAGATGCTTCAGCGGCCCTATATGAATGTGGCTAAGGCTGTAGATTTAGTTGAAACACTTCAGGACACACTGCAAGGCTGTAAAGGTGATTCTACCTTTGATAAGCTGTGGGCAGATGCAGCAAAGCAATGCAATATTGCAGCGGAAGCTATGGAAAAAGATCCCAACAAGTCAGCTTGAGTCAGTTGTGATATCTGGATATTTTCATACAAGCATATTTTACCCCATTTTGGATAATACAAGTAGGGACATAAAGAGACATTTTGAAATCATGTCGGGTATAACATCATTGCATCCTAATACCCTAGTCTTCTGAAAGAGGAGACAGTTTTCAGCTTTGTTCAAATCTGTGGATGTGATATTATTAACCTGAGGCATGAGGTGCGTCAGGCAAGGCAGGTTTTGCATCGGAAGGCCCTTAGTGGCACTGAGCTGTCTAGTGTTTTAGAGTTTACAGTCTTCTTAGAGCCTTACAAAGAAGTCTTCTATCAGCTTTTCTGCTTGTGCAGAATAGTGACGGCTTTACCAGTGAGCAGTGCTGCCTGTGAGTGCGGCTTCACAGCACTGAAGCTGATTAAAACCCATTTGCACACCACCATGAACGATGATGGACTCAGTAATCTCGGGGTGCTTAGCAGTGAGTCAAGGAGAGTCAAGACACTTGACTTGGATTATTTTGTCACATGTTTTCTAGCCACTAAACAAAACAGAAGAATCTCACTGTTTCAAACTAGCAATGTGGTTGTGGTTGAGCTACAAAGATAGCTAGTACTTCTCCAAATTGACATGGACACCTTGAATGTACTTCTGTGCATCTTATTTATTTGTCACTTTATGCTAAATTGACAATCCTTGTACATGTCTGTACATGGTCTGTAAGTGATTCAGATTCTGAATGAATACGGTCATTTAACCTCTTCATATGCAACCACTAGGAAATGACTATATGGTAACTATCATATTTGGTCACATTTTATTTTGATAGACCAATGTTGAAACTGACTATCAAGTGACTATCATGTGTCACGAAAAAGTTACTGATTTTCAGGCGATAGAATGGTGTCAAGATTAATCTATAGGCATTCAAAGTCTGGGTTAGAGTTAATCTCAGCCGTAGAAATAGTCAGGTTAGGGTTGGGTTAAGCTTAAGGTCAGGGTTAGATAGTCTGTAGAGATGCAGCATAACTGTTATCAATATTGGACTATCCACATAAAGTGTCCCCCTCATTTTATTGAATAACAATACTAACTTGTTAAATGAATTAGGCTGCATCAACGTGTCAGATTCTACTACTATAAAGATGGTTGAACATAAGGGAAATCGGCATAATGCAAAGTAAGCCGGATACGCTGGAACAAAAATAGCATTTCTAAGCCTGTGGAATCGGTGCAAACTTTAAACCAAGAACTGGGCCAGGCCTACAGCTGTCACTGGGGATCCATTTTGTACTCTATAAATATTTATTCAACTATAGTAGGTCTGAGAAAACAGTCTAAATCGGGAATTTCCCGTACATTGTGAAATACAAGTTGATTCTCGAAGAGTAGGACTTGCCAATGGATAATAATAATCTCACAAACTTCACATCCCAGTCTAATGCTATAGTGGGGAGGCAGCCATTAAAGGTAAACATCTATCTTTAGGGTTAGGATGAATGTGATGATTTGAGACTAGTCTGATAACTAGGACACTGTTTACTTATAGTATATCATCTACTCCATACCAAGGACTCAGAGTAATTTAGAGCCAATTGTATCCTTTCCTCTTTCCTCTTCTGTTCTCTCTGCCCTCCCTGCCCCTGAATCATTCTCTCTCCTATCCCCTGATACTGCCACTGATGGTCTTCTCTCTACTCTGTCCTCTTCTTTGGACAATCTCTGTCCCCTCACCTCCAGGCCTGCACGCCCAACTCCACCTGCCCCTTGGTTGTCGGACTCAGTGCGTACTGAGAGACGGAGCCTGAGAGGGGCTGAGCGCAAATGGAGAAAAGGCAAACTCCCGGAGGACCTTCTTAACTTTCAATCTCTCCTTTCCACTTTTTCCTCCTCTCTATCTGCTGCTAAAGCTGCTTATTTCTGCACTAAAATTCAAACTTCTAAAAAACTCTTCGAAACAAAACCCCACCCCCTCATCCCACCTCCTCCCTCCTTCCTCACGATTTCACCAACTTCTTTGACAAGAAGGTTAATGATATCCGATCCTCCTTCCCTCACCCCCGGCTGGTGCTCCATGCACCAACCACACCTGTCCACCTTCCATCCCTCCCTCTCTACCTCCCTCTATTTTTCTTCCCTCTCCCCAAACGAGGTCCTTGACCTTGTTACATGTAGCCGCCGCCCCACCACATGCTCCCTTGACCCGGTCCTCTCCCCTCTCCTTCAGTGTACTGCACCTGAACTCCTTCCCTTTCTGACCCACGTGATCAGCACATCTCTGGTGTCTTTCCCCCCTCTGACACACAAATGGAGGCACGCATTGCTGCGTGCCTGGCAGACATCTCAGAGTGGATGTCGATGCACCACCTGAAGCTCAACCTGGACAAGACTGAGCTGGTGTTCCTACCGGGGACGGGTTGTCTGCACCGAAACCTGGCCATCACCATTGACAACGCTGTGGTGACGTCAGACTGCGAGAAATCTGGGTGTGACCCTGGACGACCAACTGTCGTTCTCGGCAAACATCGCATCAGTGACACGCTCCTGCAGATTCCTCCCTGATGAGACGCGCAGGTGCTCATCCAGGCTCTTGTCATCTCCCGCCTAGACGACTGCAACTCCCTCCTTGCTGGTGCCCTGGCGTCTGCCATCAGACCTCCGGAGCTTGTTCAGAAAGCTGCAGCTCGTCTGGTGTTCAACCAGCCCAAGGTCTCCCACACAACTACCCTTCTCCATTCTCTACACTGGCTCCCTGTAGCAGCTCGTATCCAGTTCAAGACCCTGGTGCTAGCCTATAGGGCAGTGAAAGGAACAGCTCCTTCTTACCTCCAGGCTATGGTCAAGCCTTACACCCCCGCCTGACCACTTCGCTCTGCTGCCTTGAGGCGACTTGTTGCCCTGTCGCTCAGAGGCCCCTGCGGCCGATCTACACGGTCACGGCTCTTCTCTGTCCTGGCCCCACAGTGGTGGAATGAACTCCTCACTGATGTCAGGGCAGCAGAGTCGCTGCCCATCTTTCGCTGCAGGCTGAAAACCCACCTCTTCAAGAAACACTACCCTGACCCTTCCTCTTA
>OOFE01011623.1:0-10095 GCA_900323365.1 Monocentris japonica
CACACACACACACAATAGATTGCTGAGGTTGTCCTCTCAACTCTTACACAGTCATGTACTTCCTCATTTTTAACATTACATGTATTCAATAAAAACGGCAGTGGTAAGTCATTCTGCAGGTGATCTATCTGGCCTGTACCCTGTAGGTTTCCTCCTCCACGGTGGGCTGGGTGCTTCTGTCCCCTGAGGCCCTGGTGGTTCTCAGAGGACCCCTCGCTGGCCCCACTGTGTCTACACCTCCTGGGCTCTCCGCCTTCCTCCTGGGCCCCACAGCACACTTTGAACCCTTCTGTTTATGATTCTCCTGATCACTGCACATAAAACAAATCACAGGTATTGAACCAGCAGTAAAATTGAGCATAAACAGCCCTCAAGCTAATGTCTGGCTCGATAAAGGTCAAAGCAGATGACTTACTCACTTTTATAGGTACGCAAAGTTTGAGCGACTTTGAATTGAATTTTGAACCAATATCTTAACCTTGCTTTTGATGAGGACAGTTGGGAACTTACTAAAGCTAAATTACTGAATCCTAAGCACATGTCATAAGTGGCTGATGAAGTAAGATGAGGGGGTAGACCACAGCAGCACAGTCGTTTATCATAGGAGCTGGATGACAGCTGTAATTTCTAACAGAGGAGGAGAGTTTACAACATCGTTCAGAGAAGAGAATTTATCACCCACTCC
Source organism: Monocentris japonica (assembly GCA_900323365.1). NCBI lineage: Eukaryota > Metazoa > Chordata > Actinopteri > Trachichthyiformes > Monocentridae > Monocentris > Monocentris japonica. Next base: position 686 of record OOFE01011623.1, read on the forward strand.
CTACAGTGAGGCAGGAGGATTTGCTCTATCATCAAGATACTCATTAGGTTGATGCATGATAAACAACATGGAAGTGTCCAATGCTGCATATTGGGTTTGATTATTAATATCATAAACATATGAGTCAGCAAACCTAGGTAAGTGTATGAATCTGATTATCATTAGATAAAGGATTTTAGCATCGCCAGGCGGGAGGTAACAATTTGCTGAATAGTAAGCATAATTTCACTTTCACTATTTTTTCCCAAACCGACAGCTGAAACGGTTTTTGGTGGAGAGTTATGCAGGCACAGGAATCACCTTTCTGATCTCCTGCCCTTGGTCTCCTTGGTGGTTCTCCTCACTGTTGTGGTGCTGCTACGATGGGTTGGGATCCTGGTGCGCCTCCTGTTTTCCTTCCCGCTGTCATACTCACTCTCTGACGTGTGGTCTGTGTCCCTCTTGGCCTTCCGCACTGTCACCACAGAGGGGGTGGAGACATCCCCTGCCGGGGTCTGGGTGAATATTTCAGATTCAGAAAATTAAACTGTCCCAATATCGATGCTTGAATGATACACACTTTGCACTGTGAAATGTGGAGTAATGTCTGGCGGAAGGAAAAATGTTTCCTAACGTGAAAATACTGAAATGCTGCTATTTGTGAATTCCAGAGGCATAGCACCTTTTGTTTAAAAGAGGAGTCTTGGCTATGCAGGATAAATACTAATGTGTTTTACCAGACATAACCTACCACACTGTTCTTTCTCCGTTAACCTATTCTGAATAAGCTGTTTTTGAGACTCTGTCAATAAGCTGTGTTCAATCAGTGTGGACAAAAGTGAAACTGCATTCTCTCTTCTACTTGATTATTATCATTTAGATTTTATTTGAGGATTGTAATGCAATTGTCAGTGCAGAACATGTTCAAATAAATAAATAAATGCAATAGATACACTTCCTCCTGCAATGGTTTTATAATAGGCATGAATACTCTGTAAATTGAGTAATTGGCTCGGTACTCGTATTGGTTCTAATAAATTGGTATCGATGCAAGATTACTAAGGTGTATTTTAACAGTAAAAAAAACAACCTGCTGTAACAGCTGGGAAACCTGGTGCTCCAGTTTCCTGATGCGTTGCTCGTTAACGGGTTTTGCTGGATCAGCCACGGTGGGTCGGTCCAGCAGGGAGTGCTGGCGATCTGGACACGTGACTGGATCTGTGATTTCTTCTGAGCTGATCTTCTGACGAAACTGGGTCAGCACCTCATCTATTCGGGGCATTGTGAAAGAGCGATCCCCTCTAGCCTGCAATGGAAACCAAATTTGCTTTTTGTAATTGGCTAAAAACATTTATTTCAGGGTTTGTTAGTGTCGCCCTGATATAAAATTCCATGACTTTCCATAACAAAATTGGAGCACTTCCATGACCTAAAAATGTGATTCCTTTCTGGGTTGCTGATGTTGTTGGACACTGAATGTGTTATTTGCAACAACAGACTCAGGGTGTAGCTGCAGGAAGAGTGAAGGCTACACATACACCTAGTGAATGAATCACAACCGGGATTGGCCAGTGAACAACTTGGCTGGAACAGTTAGGGGTTACATTGCTCAAGGACACTTTAATGTAAAGTTGTTGTGGGAGGACAGAGCATTTCTTATGGAAAGAGATTAGTGCCATAGAGATTGTATTTGAATTGCATCCATTTTAATTTATCATGCTCATACTGAAATGTTGCATTTCATTTTTTTAAATAAATTAATGAAAGAATTTGGATGGCTTGAAATCGAATGTTATTATTACTGAATTGAAGTTTTTCACATTTTTGCACATTAGGGGGATTTACACTAAAGCAAATATATAAGCTTCCTGACGTAGCTATGTCAGAAAAAACATACACAAGAAAACTGCACTCTACATAACTATTTATTCAACAAATGCATTTTCATTGCTATTTATCACATCACTTATTTAACATGACATCAATATTGCAAAAAAAGTTTTCACTCTCTCTTGTGGCTGAAAAACTTTTTTTACAATATTGATGTCATGTTTTCAAAAATGCCATTTTGATTCAGCATTTCCAACTAAACAACACAATTCACATAAAAATACTTGGATGGAAACCCAGCTATAAATACTGTGTTAGCAGTTGACGAAAATCTCATTAATAGATAATGCTCTTACAAGGGTGTAACAAGACCATGCAGTTGTAAACTGCACAAACGTTGTTTACATTGTATGGTTACAAACTTGTACGTTATGTATTAGGGAGATTTTCATTAAGCATTAGCATAGTATTATCAAATCATACCATAGGTTAAAGCTAGGCTCTGGAATAAAGTCACTGTATTGAATTATCAGATTTAATTACATTTTTTACAAAAAATTGTGACACCAAGAATTACCAGTTCATTGGCACTAGCATCTGAGGAGAGCAGGTAGTCCACATAGTCCTCCAGACCAGGGATATCACCAGGACTGTCCTTCCCTAATGGTGCTGGATTTCCCAGCTGGTCTAAGCCATCTAGAACGGAGATCTGTGGTAAGGACTGCATAACAATCTCCCTGTAACCTACACACACACACACACACACACACACACACACACACACATTAGAGGAACACTGTTTGATCAAAATATTGGCCCTAATAAAAGCAATAATTAACTTGTTGGTACTGGACTGGTAAATGATGCATCAAAAGCAACAGACTGAAAAAGATGAAACATTTGGATATAAAAGCAGCTCTCTAAAAGAAAGCAGCTATTATATAATATAACATAGTTGTGTTATATGATAGATGTTAGGTTACATGTTATGTTATTCAATTGTCTGTGATTCATTTTGTGAAAATCCAACATGCAGCATCTTTAACATGGAATAACACTAATCACAGTTGTCTTCCAAATTAACATGCCCAACCTGGCAAACTGCAGACAGGGTTGTCTTTGCCATCCTGGCTCAAAGTGACCTCTCTCAAACTTTGCACTCCCAACATGCACTGCAGCAGATGGTTGATGCTGTCCAGCTGGTTGCTATGGAGACTGAGGTGCTTCAGCTTGTATTCCGCACCATGGAGGTACAGCAAGCCTAATGTGGAGATATTGTGAATAAATATCATTAATGTGACCATTGTTTGTTAGCCCTCTCATTTCACTTCAAAAAGAAAACTTCAGTCAGCTGTTCAGTCAGTATTCAACTCACCGGTAAGGTTGTTTATCTGGTTGTAGGACAAGTTTAATCTAGTCAGGTTCACAAGGCCGTTCAGTCCTGAGGTACAGCAAGGAGACATTAACAGCTCAGTGAAGCTATGCCTCATGAAGCAGTAAAAGCAATGTCGCAGTAACGCAAGACCCAGTAATGAAGAATAATTACTTGGAGAACACCCACAATGCTAAAACATCTATTGTCTGAGTAAAGTGATGATTAAAGGCTCACCTTCAACCTTGGTGATTAAGTTGCAGGATAAATTTAAGGTCCTCAGGGATGCCAGGGACTTTAGACCCTCAATCTGAGAGATGCGATTGGAAGAAAGGTCTAAGTGCTGTAGGTGCCAAGCTGAGGTCAGGCCCTCTATCCTTGAGATGCAATTGCAGTGTAGACTGAGTGAAGTTATATTGGAACTCAGGGGGACTTCCAGCAAACTACATAGAAGAAAGAAAAATAGATAGAAAAAGGTGGAGTCTTTGTGGCAGCATAGAGGCCCTAAACAACAGGCTCCACATGTATAGCAGCCTAATTGTAACCTAAATTACACATTTCTGGAAAAACTACTTTTAACAATTTTGCAAAACTATAGGACAGTTCTGTAGTGAGTAACTAACGAATAAAAGTGACTGAGATGCTCTTGCCATCTACAGTTTACGCAACATATGTGTCACGATAAGCGTTTAGTAACACTGCCCAATAACGCAGGAGAAGAGAAGGTGAAACTGTGATTACCTTGATATATTCTTGTCAATCAGACTCAGCTCTCTAGCAGGCATGACGACGACATAAAGCTAAAATCAGTTGGCTAACTTATGACTTAGCTAGCTACTTACTGGTTGTATAAGTTACGTTATTACACATCAAGTCTGCGACTTTGTTTTGTCACTTAGAATCTGCGTACACAAACACAAAAACAACTGTGCCATAGCTATCTTCTCAGGCTATAATTAATTCTTGTTCCTGGATATTTGTTGAAAGATCCCCAAATTAGTTAACGTTACCAAGCAGACTAACGTTAGCTAAAGTTAGCGAGTGAGCTTAGAGAAAATCCAACCAGAATGAGAGAAAATGAATCCGGACCACCAGAGACTCAGATCAATTAAAATACAGTTACAATGGCGACCAGAAATATATAATTCTAACAACCAAAGCTACGTAACTTCAGTTCGGAATAGTTTGTTGTTGTTTAACCGCCGCTGTAATTGAAATCGCCGCTTCTGGTATCACACTTCCTATTTACATGACGTAACTGACAGTGACTTCCGCTTCGCCTGTCTTCGCTCCACCCACTGAGAGCTCCACCTCGTGATGTGTCGCTTGATGGGACTTGGGGACTTTCCATTTTGCCAGTACAATTCCTGCTTTCAGTATTAAGTCCTATATTGACCATATAGAAGAGAGAAAAATGTTCAGGTGAGTTTACCTTAGAGTTGGTCGAGCTTATTGCTTTGCTGTAGAGTTAATAAAGTGCTGGCCCCGTCTCCAGGTTGCTCCATCATGGGGGTTGGATTGGAGGGTTTCACCACAGGATTCTAGGACCCCTTGTTACCTGCAGCTAGAGCACCAGCACTGCCTCTCACACCAGCTCTGTGGTGTCAACTGCTTTGTGTGTGTGCGTGTGTGTGCGTGCATGCATGTGTACTGGGGTGATAATCCATCACACCCTCTGTCTAACCTGTAACCTCAAAAGGACAGCCACTCAAACAGTCACTTGTGATTCCTGGCTTTGTACCACTCACATCAAAGGGGAAAATATCATCTTCAAACTAAAACAAGTATTGATTAACATCTATCATTCAAGTTAGTTCACATCATTATATACTGGACTTAAGAACCAGCTGCTTCCCTGGATGCAGCAGCTCTTAACTGAAGTGCAAGAACTGGGAGTGATCCCTCCTGAGAAACACAGCTTTTTATGCCCACCCAAAAACATAAGTTCCAGTGAAAAATAGAGATCACACATAGAGTTATTCTGAAATAACAATCTTACAGTACCATAAAATTCTTGTTTTTAAATTAATTGCCTCTAGTCCTCTAAGTGGGTAAGGAGGAACACAATTTTACAACATTACAACAATGTTTTTGGCTATTTCCAACTGTCCATACAGTCTTTAAAAATCCTTGTTCACTCTAATCCCTGTAAATCAATACATATTTTCACATGAAATTGATTGTAATGCCCCTGTTGACACCACACATTTACTTTATATTGACTTTATGTTGTAGAGGATACATATATATACTCCTCCGTTCTCTACACTGGCTCTCCGTTCTCTACACTGGCTCCCTGTAGCAGCTCGCATCCAGTTTAAGACCCTGGTGCTAGCCTACAGGGCAGTGAAAGGAACAACTCCTTCTTACCTCCAGGCTATGGTCAAGCCTTATACCCCCCCCTGAGCACTTCGCTCTGCTGCCTTGAGGTGATAGGTTGCCCCGTCGCTCCAAGGCCCCTGCGGCCGATCCACATGGTCACGGCTCTTCTCTGTCCTGGCCCCACAGTGGTGGAATGAACTCCCCACTGATGTCAGGACAGCAGAGTCATCCCTCCCACCTCCCACTCTGAATCCTTTAGTAGTTATGTAGTATGTGGGCAATAGACCTATCATTTCAAATTGAAACTACTGAAATGTGTATGCAGGGGAAAGAAAGACAGATTTGTTGTACCAACAGGGTTTGAGAGAAATATACATACTTTCATCATAGAAAAGAAAGAGTTTAGCTATGAATTAAATATTGATGGTCCCTTTTATACTCACTCACAGATTTAATTCATAAAACTATGTGAAACAATGCTGGGCACCAGTTGTCCTTCCTCAACGATGGCTAATCACAGATGTATTATAAAGATCCTGACCCCTATTACACTCATAATTTCTCCAGCAGCTACAGGCTGGTGATTGATTCAGTTCATCACACACTGAACATTGTCCATATTAGAGGAGCTGCTTGACTGATCATGGTAGTTACTGGCTGCTAGCCAGGACTGATAGAACCAATTATACCTGCAACCCAGCCAGTGGCCCTCCTTAACCTGTGAAAATAATGATCTGGTGCTGATGAAGTGATCGAATTAGAAACGCCATCTGTTGCTGCCTCGCCACCACTTATCTCTCACAGGCCACAAAAATTGCTGCATTTTTCAAGGGCACGATGTAAAAAATGAGGATGAATACATATCCATAGCCCACATTAGAGCATAGCACTTGATGTATAGGATTGCTATAACCAAACCTGAATTCATACAATCAGCATCATTCTGTGCCTTCATTTTTGCAATGTCATTCCCTTTTGTTTTAAAAATGATTTTATGATTTAGGAAAAAGTTATATTGAAGTTGCACAGTTAACAGCTAACTTTTAGAACGCTGTGCTTTTGAGTCAGGTGGATTGCTATGTTACTTCTGATGTCATATGAGGTTAATAAAAGGTGTTCCATAACTGTTGCAGTGAAATTGGTTTTCAAGGCTTAAGTGAATGTGAATGAGGTCTTTGTGCTGAACAGAGGACTCACAAAGAAAGCGTGCATGATTTCCTCATCTCTGAGGCAGCCCTGAAAAATGAAAGCTACAATAAACAGGCTATGGAATGTCATATTTCAATGACCTTTTCAGGAGGGACTGATTTATTTCAAAAACAACAGATGCAATGAACACAAATGATACATGATAGCCACATTTTTAACATGCTGGTCATAAAAATAGTCTTCTTTCATATTTTGATAACCATAAACAGATATTAAAATGCATCTTTCTTGTATCTGTCATGTATAACGAACAAGGGTGCAAATTTGGTGTAGAAGGTGGGGGGGGACGGGGGACCAATGTTGGCGAGTGCCAGTCTTTCCCTAAACAAAAGATTTAATTACACACCAGTTCAGACACAAAATGGTGCCAACTATGGTTAATCAAGCTGCCGTTTCATGTTAGATAATGGTGGTGAATGATCTCTCTACCTCTAGTGGCCGGTGGGAAATAGTCCCCCCTCCGTTGATTCGTTCAGTACATTAGTTCCACATCCTCTGCATGAAGTTCTTCATTGGCCTGTAGAGGGCGCTGATTCCCCCATTTAGCTAAAACAGTACTTACGGCATACTGGAATGACATGATGGAGTATTAACAGGATGGAGGGGGGACAAAATCGGGACTTTCAAAAAGCACGGAATTTGCAACCTTGATAACAAATGACAAATATGAGATGCATACAACATGGAGACATTGTGAAAATTGCCTGTGAATAAAATATATACATTCCAGCAAAATATACAAATAACGTAAATCACATAATAATCAAGTGTCAAAGAAATGTGTTACTCTTACATTCATATTTAGCTCTCTGCCAGCACCCTGGCTCACCTCAGTTTTCTATATACAGTAACAGAACAAACATACACTTGGGGTAGAACAGAGGAGGGCAATTCATGGTTCATCTGATTGCTCACATAACTCTATATTTTATGCACAATACAGACCATAATAGATTAAGCACACAATAGATCGTCCTTATTTTTAAGAAAGACAAAAAATTGATTGCTGTTTGCAACTGATCTTGCAGTAGCCTGGGGAATATTAATAACCAGCATTTTGATGGAGCACACATCAGTATTGTCATGTTCTAATGAGGCAAACGAGCACAAACAAGTTCAAAAAAGCCTTCTGCTGACAGTCTTTCCTCTCATTGTTTCCCTTTGATTTCAAATGCACCTTCCTCGTCAAGAAGGGTTTGCTGGTATCTGTTCTCCCAACTTCACGTCGGCTTCCTTTTCCCAACTTGAAAAAAAAAGATGTAACAAATAGATTGCAGTGAAAATTCCCCATCATGTCCCTCAAGTCTTTTCTCACAGTATCCCTTACATAAAAAATGTGGCTACAATTTGGTAAATGTGCTTGATCAATTCCAGATGCTGTATCTGCAAGAATTCTTGTGAGGTGGGTGGAAAGGCTTGGGAGGGATGGGGCTGGGGATCACTTAACCAAAAAAATGCTATGAGCTCATGATATTACCTGCAAAAACTAAGATATACAGTAATATAGTGTTTATCAATGCTAGGACAAACAGTTCATTAGTGCCATCATCCTCACGATCTATCATCTTCAGCACAGCCAAAAATATTTCCGTTATCAGGCACTTGAGGACAGCAGGGAAGAAATGTCAGCCAAGAGGCAAATTCAATCTCACAGCTATTTGTTCATCCAACGAAAAATCAGGGGACATTTAAATGTTGTTTGATGGGAAGTGTGGATGAGACGGAGTCCTATCTCTGTGGCTGCTCAGTCATCAGTGATAACTGTGAAGAAGCTGCCGTTCCTTACGCTCAGAGGCAGAGAGAATGACAGGCCATTTAGAAGAACAGTGTGGAGGATTAAACTGGAAGATGGTGATAGGTGTTTCTCACTCTCATTTTACTTGAAAGTGGAAAAAAAGCCTCAGAACATTTAAGTTCCTGTTCAGACTATTAATTATGGGACACAGTGGGCCGTTCATTCATTCATATTCCACTATTTCCTAAATCAAAAGTACATTGTGCAACAGTTTGTTTGTTCCTATATAAATCAAAAGATATTGTGCACAATAGTATTCTAGTCCATTCCCTTTCAAGCACAGATTCAATACTGACCTTGCTCAGTTGTCTATGTCCGATATGTGGTTCTCTATCTGCAAGGATAAGGGAAAAAATAGATCATATGACATCCCAGCATGACATCACTTCCTCCTATAGATACATTCGGAGGTGCATTGCCAGGCCCCAGCAGGGTACACTCTCATTACCTTGTAATTGGCCAGAAAAATAAGACCAAGGTCTATTGTTGATCCATCTGAACTAAACAATAATTTTGTGATACTTGATAGTTTGTTTAAAATGTCACATACCAGGCTTAAGCACCAATGACAAAATATCAGGAATTGGTCATTTATTACAGCTTGCAAAGCTAGTAATGATATGACTCTTTGCTAATTCTTCATATTATGAAACTGATACTCAGTGGTCAATGTGAAGTATGCTTGAGTTCACAATGCTGAGACACTGACAAGCCAAAATAACGCGAAAATCAATGCTGAGTCCAGATACAAAAACAATCTAAAAATATTATGTGTGCCAGAGTGTACCCGGCTTACCCAGACCAGATGGTCAGTGTGTATCTATTGAAATCAGGACAGTCTTTCTTTAAACCAGGGCACAATTTAACCTGAGAATTCTGCTTTTGACGTTGCAATATGGGCGC
>OOFE01011626.1:7709-21714 GCA_900323365.1 Monocentris japonica
CCTTTCATACCCTCCAGGCTTTGTTTTGGTTAGACCAACTGCTAATCCAAGATGCTAATAAAGAGCCTGGCTAGGCAAATTAGGACAAACAAGGAGCCCTACACATATAGTCGTTGCAGTTTATTTTAAAATCCTGTCAGTTCATTCATTTCCAATACAAACCTTTGGTGCTACAGTGAGGCCTTTGTGGAACCTCTTTTGTATCCCCAGGCCTTTGTTGTTGTACACAGGAAAAAAACATCTGTTAGATAATAGACACCCACTAGTGGAGTTAGCACTTTTCACAGGTGCTCCCAATAAAATGCTGACACATTTTTTCTCCTTTGTTGTCCCCCCCTCCCCTCAGTGGTAATGTTGTAGGCTATCATGTCGTGGCCCCATGTAAACCATGCCTACTGTCCTGTAACAATGGCCACTTCTGGATGTTTAATAGCGATGCTGTGTCCACTCTCAACAGACTGGATGCTACAGGTCAGTATAAGCTCCCCTTGTTGAAATTTTGTTTGTCAAACTTTTTTGAAAAGCTATTGTCAGCCTGTCTCCATTGTCTCTCCAGGTCTGAATCTGCTGCTGTGGGGAGATCTTCCCGAGTTGGATGACAGTGAGAATGAGGAATCAGAAAGCCTGTCAGAGGAGGAGTGTATTAGGTAGATGGGAAGATGGACAACAAGGAGAGAGATCTAGAGGGCCAACATCTGAAGGTGGAACTTGAGTGGACAAACCCTTGCTTGAGGACAGAGTGCAGTAGGAGAGAAAAAGAGAGGCCTTAACCTGTGATCATGCCTTTTCCCACCATTTTTCACTGTTTAAAGCACAGACATACACTCTCACACACACTGTTTTCTGTCTTTTTATCTTTTTTGTCTTTGTGTGGGCTATCATAAGACATTTGGCTGAAGTACACTGAATATAATAGACAAGTAGACTCCTTATTCTAGTGCATTCATCACTGAGTCTCCACTAAGCTCATGATTTTGATAGCTTCATGAGTTGTCGTGCATGTGGGATGACAGACAAGAAAATAGAGCTTTGGCTTAGCAGTAAATGCTGTGTTTTTTCACACTGTTTACATTAAGTCCAGTTTTCTGATGAGATGACCACATTTCACCTATCTCTCCTTTGTAATGGCAGTAATCTATAGATTGATGAATATGCTGTAATTTGCTACAAACAGCAAGCACCTATTGACAACCATGTCTTCAAGGCATATATTCTCTCTGTGTGGCTGGGTGCTGACTGAACGGTTGTGTGCTTTTTGAACCCTGCGTATTAGAGAAATAGCACAGTTATTGATTGATGATATTAATGAGTTGCTTGCATTTAAGGGCATATTTAACGTAGTTTACTTTACTAGCTGAGATTTTATCAAATATATATTTTGATATTCTAATACACTGTCTGTTGCAAACCAGACAGTCACAATAGGTGTTTGGCACCCAGAAGAATGACTGTAGCAGTATCTGATACTAACATACAAACTTATGTGAAGGGTGCACTTGCACAAACGCTTGGAGCAGTTAAATTAAAAGCCCTGATTTAGTTTTTGCTGAGACCCTATGAATCAATGACATGGTCATAATTTGCCAGATTGATGGCAATTTTGGCAATAGGCAAAACTCAATAACTCTTCAGTGTGGATCATTCAGCAGAATTACCAATACAGGAGTTGCACATGAACTCCAGGGTTGATGTCCTGTTTCTGTGAACTCACAGTTCAGTTTCATGTAGCAGCATAATTGTAGCACCTGAAGGAAAAAACACTCCAGTGGAACATGGAACACATAAATATGGAACTGCTGGACTGGCAAATCCTCTGAACCAGATGGGTATAGACTTAAGTCACCTATGCATCTTGGCCAGTTTGCAGTATAGCATTTAAAACTCAAGTCATTTTTCAAAAGTATCTGCTGGGCGGAGGCAGGCTGAAACTGTGTATTTCATTACTCTTTAACTAATGGTTTATGAAGTAAGGCTTTCAGTATAACTTTCCCTTTGTAGGCCCATAAACCTCTCATCCCTGGGTATTCTATTGGGCTTGCTGGCAGTGTGTTTCTGATGATGAGCTACTGTTAAACTGTGGAGTTGGGTTTGGTGTGTTAGTTGGAAATCACCAATTGACCTCTCATCCTCAACCTTTTTGTGCCTGTTGTCCCCTTCAAGATCCTCCAGTTACAGGGGGGCTTTACCGTTGAAGCAGCAGAGGGAGTTAGACAACTAAAATATGTCCTTTTGTGGCAGTGCAATCATCAGCTCTTATTGCTTTATTGCCGAGTTCTGCCAAAACTCTCATCCTATCTTAAAGTAGCATTGTTTCTGTGAGCAAATGAGAAAAGTTATGCGTGTATTGTTGGCAAATGTTGCTGAAGAAGCTAACATAGAATGTTAGCACACTTTTATTGAAGGACAAAGATAAAGGAAGCAGGTCTTTCACCTGTAATTGGCCTCTATGTTGATATCCATGCTGTAGCCTATAGTGGAAGAATCCACTAAGTGGAAGGGAAACTTTGACTAAAACGTACATCCTTCACTTATAACTGACAGTCTGCTAGACTTGCACACCAAATACAAATGTACTATCTCTCCTCTTTGTGTTACATTATGTGATCAACTTATATGCATCACTTAAGGATACAATTTAAAAAATACATCAGCTGCATATTTATTAAATTCACACACCAAATATCTGTAACCACTTAATTTACTTTTTGTTTACAATCTTTGTTTACAAATGCATTGTTTGTTTTTTTTTATTGTGTATAGCACAATAAATATTTCATTTGCGATGTAGTGCTTTATTTTGTATGTTAAAGATTGGAAGTGTACAGTTTTACCTCATGAGGGTATCACTTGCCAGCTTCCTCTGGCCAGGACAAAGATAATCAACAAGAATATTTCATGGCTGTTTCTGAAGTGAATATGATTAACTTGCCCTGCTGAAAAATGTATATTTTGGAATTGCACTGAAACTGCATTGGTAGTTTGGAAAAAATGATTTGTTGTTTTTTATGCTTGTGTAAATTAATAAACTTTTTTTTTTTCCAAAATATGTTAACTCCATTGCAATTCTGTTGATATTAGAAAATCCGTACACTCACAACTTGTACTAGGAACCATTTTGGGTGAAGTTCCAGCATATCACAGAGGAATTAGTCGTAATTCCTCTACATCCCACTGAGGTACACAAAATATCCCTTATGTCAATGAAGAAAAAAAGACTGCCAGTTCCATAGACTGATAATTTTGCTGATGTACAATCCCATACTGTTTCCATGTGCAATATTATCTTTAACTGAAGACTGATCTCTTTTTTTCTCTCTTTCATACTGTATCACTCAACAGATGACTGCCAAGTTTGATTATGAATTTATCAGAGATTGACTCTCACCCTTTAAATTGACAGCATCTGTCATTCGATAAAGCCTTTTTCAAACTAGTACTGTATATGTCATCAGAATGACAAAAACATAAATAATCTCACTGGTGAGAAGCATTGATGCTCTAAATCCCATTATGATGCTATACAGTATGTTTACTAGTGGCAATACACATAAATTGTGTGTGTGTGTAGTCCTGGAAATGAGTGGTGATTAAACATTAAGGATAAAGAACATGGGTAATCCTTTTGCCAATGATGTCACAAAGCATTGCAACTGCTGCCAACGCTATGTGTTGGTGTGTGTGTGTGTTAACTGAATACAGTGTTACTCTGTGTTAGAGGGAGAGAAAGATATAGAGATAGGAGCAGTCATCCGGATGTCATGACAGTGCAGTCTGAAGCCCTCTGGCAGTGTCCAGGTCTCAGTGACAGTCAGTGTTGCATGTGGGTGTGTGTCTGTTGGTGTATGTATGTGCTCAAGGTTAATTGTTTGTCATCAATATTACTTATCTAAATTGCTTTACTGGCAACAGGAGAGCAGTTGGCAGTCTTTTCTGGCCAGACAGAGAGCCCTGAGTGGAGATACAGCTACAGTATCGCGGTGGACCTATTTAGAGGCTGTATGTGTGTGTGTGTACCTGTGTTTCTGCTGGGGGAGTGTGGTGTTATTTTGAGTTGGGTCATATCATTTATACAGTATGCAGATTTGTGGTATTCATGAACAACATTCCACTGAAAAGACTGTCCGTCAACCTGAATGACTTGTAGACAGGTTATGGAAGACACTTTTGGGGATGAGCAGGTCCTTGATGTAGGGGCAGCACTTCTGTGGATGCACTGGAAATTCATGAGAGGGAAGTGTAGATGGGAGACAGCAGTGAAGCCAAAAGTAACTACAACAAGGAAAATTCCTTGCACATATAATGCACATAATAATTCTTATTATGTTATTATATTCTTATATTGCAAAATGTGTTCTCTAACACAGAAATGTTTCCTGGCCTGTGGTTGTGTGCTGTTTTGAGAACTGTGTGCTTGTGAACCTTAACATGTGCACCAAGAAGACCAGAACATTTTTAGAATGACCTGGCATTCTCAGCCATTGTTGGGACATGCACGGGGCAATTTAGGAAGTAATAGCAAAAAGTCAGCAGCAAATAGTTGTGGCATGTTCTGTTTTCAAATCCTTTGTAGACAGAGCATCCACCCAACTTACAAACCATGCCCATACAACATCACCTACATATACATCTTAGTTAGTGTGTTATCTTATTCCAATTCTTGAACCGTACCAGTCTGTTCTTTTCTGTAATTCCCAGTTTTCTGGACAGTTTTCTGGATGTGCTTTGAGGGCTTACTCCAGACTGTTAGAGGCAATGGTAGGCTGGAGGTTAGAAGAGTGCTTGTGAAAATAATGAGTGAATTGTGGTGAAAATTAATGACAATCTCTGCTCCCTCAGCCAACTACTGTCATGGTGCCCCTGAGCAAAGCACTTAATTCCCAACTGCTCTAGTGGAGCTCCTCACTGCCCAGCTTTAGAAGACTGTGGTTGTTCTGGCTTCCAGGTGTCAGTATGTGTGCCACTGTGTGAATATGAAGCAGGGTGTTGCTGCAAAAGAGAATGTATGCTCAGTGCTCACGTTCCCTAGACAAATAAAGGTTACATTAAATCTCAAATACTGTCTTTCTGCCTCAGTGACAACCAAGCTAGGTAATCAAACAGGAACCCTCCCTTCAAGAACAGCATGCTAATACATGCAATGCAATGGATCAGGTTCTGTCACGTCAACCAAGGGATTCAAACTGATAAAACAAATAACACAGGGGAGCATGATCAAGTAGCTTAGCATGGCCTACTAAAGTACATGACCTGTTGATGATAAATGAACTACTATTTTCACAGTGCACAGCAGGATAACCTGCACATGCACAATACATGCACAGTATCTGTTCCTTAGTATGGAGAGAGTCAAACTTTCACTCCTCAATGATTTTCGGTGTACAAATAATGGTAATAGAAGTAGGAGACAAATAAGAAAAAAAAAACAAAAAACACTTTTTAGCATACAGAGCTCCATTTAGCGACTGTGGTTATCTGTCGTGATGTCACTCATTTGCTTTCATTTTTAAAAGTCACAAAGGTCAACATATTCAAACTACAGAAATGTAACCCTGATTGGACCTTTTTCTGTAATCTGCATTGCCTTTATTGATAATTCACAGCCAGGAAAGAGAGAGAGGGGGGGATGATGTGCGATAAGGGTCCCAGGCTGGATTCTAACCCAGGACGTTGTGGTCACATGGTTATGCGCCTTACCAAAATGCCTCTGACAATTTTTGCCTGTTTACAATTATCAATAATGAGAGCAATGTGGTAAAAAAAATACAGATAAGTACAGATTGTCAGGCCACCTAACGTCAGAGGCTAAGATTAGCTTTGAGGCAGGCAGGAAACCAGGCAGACAGATATGGGGCTAATCTGGCAGGTGTTTGTGTGAAGTGTGTGTTTAAAGCCTGGTGAATGTGTGTAAATGGAGTGTGTGTGTGGAACATAGTAGCTAAGTGGGCAGGTGCAGTGCTAAACTGTGCCTGTTTTACCTAAACAGCTGCCAGGTGATATATGACACACAGAGGTAATAAGTTGAGGACAGCTAATTCAGTGGGCCTGTAGTATATATGGGCTGCTTCATTAGTTTAGTATAGTGGTTTCAATACAGCACATATCACATGATCAGGTGTGCCTTAACATTTTGCTTCATTATAAAGAAAACAAGGATTGAAATTATTGGATTAATATGGATAAAACCCATCATGGTCAAGAGTCAGGCAGCTGCCCCCTCCTTTATGACTATATGATGCTTGATGTAACTTCTAGAAACAATCAGTGATTTGGTGTGCCTTGGGCTTTTGTGACTTCCTGAAGTATGGCATGTGTGGAATCAAAACGTTGAAAACTGCTGGTCCAGGATGTCATTAATCAGAGGTTAAACCCCAATCAATTGATTATTTGCCTTTCTCTGTTCTGAGAACTTCAATGTACTGTGTTTGAATTAGTCTGCTGTTGCCTATGACCTGAATGGAGTAGTGCAGTCTTGATACTTATGCTGTTTGAAACTGTGGTACTTGTGCGCATTTACTATAATAATGACAATAATGCTTATAAAAAATAGCTCATAAAAAATATTTATGAGCTTGACTGCATGCCCACAGACTCTTTATCTTTTCAAGCAAACATGGAAATAATACTCCAATAGAGTATTAAGTAGAAGTATTGGTTCAGATTCATGTTCCATTATAGAAGAGAGTCAGAGTAGAGTACTTGTTTTTAAAATGACTCAGGTAAAAGAATAGCTCACTTAATCAAAAATACTCAAGTATGCAGTTACTTTTGAGCAAAAGCACCATCACAAATCTTGCAAATTAATGGATTACAAATTTTGGTTTGTACCTTGCAAATAATAAAGCCCCCAAATTTGTGAATGCTTCATAATTAGCTCATATCAACAAAGCTATAATGTCCAGAGTTACTTTTTGACTGTAATTGTCAACTAAAAGTAGAAGAAAATCCTTAAACTCTATCATGTACATTACCTCCTGCTGCCTGAGGGGAGTACCTGGCTTGAGTGAGGTATCTGAGGTTTCCCTCCACATTGCCCTCACAAGGCCAGATCACACTGGCGCTCTCTGCTGGACGTGATATACAATTACACAAGCGTAAGGCAAAACACTATCCATTGCACCTGCTCATTCATATGGACTAACTGCCAATTTAAGGTAGGACCTCTGTTCCCATTGAGCACATTCTTTTATCAGTTACACAAACATAAAATGTGCTTGACACTAAAGACATAGATATCCTACATTTAGGCTTCGTGTTTGACTGCACAAAAAGTATGTTTACTTGGCATAAGTGGCAGCAAATTACATTGAATGGTGATATTGGAAATGTAGTTAAGTCATGAATGAAAAGTGTTGCTTCGAACATATTTGAAATGACTACATAATTACTGAATAGCAAGCTGCAGCAGTGTGCTAAAGATAGGAATTGACTGTCTACGCTAGTGCATTGTGTCTATTCCTTGACTGCCAATCTTATACCTGTCTGATGTCATGGCACATAAAGCATTACCAAAAATATGAGCTCTATAAAATTCCATCCAACCATCCATCTTTGAGCACAATACACTGTCTAAGCATTTATGCATTGCATAAGCACATAATTGGAGAATCGACTTGGCTCCTTCCACATTACACCAAACTCAGTCTTAATTTCGGCGGTATGAATTTCATAACTCTGCCACTACCAGTAACACATGCTGACTGTTATGATTATGATTATGTTTCATATGTGATATGGGAATGTATGTGGCTAGATAATAGGACTTAACCTACTTTATCCTTGTATTTGCTGTAATTCAGGGAACAGTGATATTGGAAATTCAGGTTGTCATGGTTACACAGGCCCAAACCCCAGAAAATCACAAAGACTTTGTGGTATTATGACATCCTGGTTCTGTGTTCTAGAGGGTTGGAATCAAGTGAGCGTTGAAACAGAAGAGCTGAAACCTTTCAATGGTCTGAAGAGTTGAAATAAGTCAGCTGTGAATTTCTGCTGTCTGTTTTCTTCATGTCCTCTAACAAATACAAAGTGAATTTTGACTCAATAGCAACATCATTGTTTTCCTGTGCTGTAGTCAGTATTGGGGAAGCTACTAGTATAATTTTACAATCTACCAGAATAGTAGGAAGAACTATAGCAAAGCTACCCAAAAAAGAAATGTAGCTACAGTATGTTAACTAAAGTTATGTAGTTCAAATTACTTAGATCTACATCTACAATGTCATATAATACAAAATCACATGCCTGAAAAAAATACCACTGATTAAGATGTTAACAAAAATGATATTTTTGAAATAAAGTGCAGCAAAAGTTCACTGCAGTGGTAATGCAGCAGTCTGACTTAGCAAATCTTAGGATAAAACTTTTTTCTATTATAGTAGGAACAGAAAGAGAATAGTTGCATTAGTAACTATCCCTCAAAATGACAACAAATTAGTTAAACAACAAAAACACCATACAAATTGGAATTTAGTTGAACTACCACCATGATGAGACACTAGTGTTGGATGAGGTCCTAGTGGAAATGAGTCGGCTGGGGACAGAGGAGTGGAGGAGGAGGTGTGAGAGTGATGTGAGGATGAGGTGGCTGCTCACCTTGAGCCTGCAAAGGGGAGAGGAGAAGAAAAGGGAAGAACTACAGAGAATAAGAAAGATGAAAAGACAGGAGGAACAGGAGAGACGAGAGATATGGCTCGGTTGATAGCATAACATCCAGAAATTGACTTTACAGATGAAGAATGGCAGAAGAAGTTGCCAAACCCATCTGGGGAGCAGAGGAAGAACTACAAATGGAACTAAAGTTAATCCAGAATTGATACAATTTCCTGAAACTTGGAATGGGATCATAACAGGCCAAATCCTTCTTGGGAGCAGGAGGTAATTACAAAAATGGAACTGTAAAACTCAAAGACATTTGTCACAGAAGTTGAAAATGCAGCAGATTGGTCTGTTAGTGGTGGCAGAGAAAACATTACCAATGAATTTGGAAGTGAAGAATGCCCAAGAGTTGATGAAATATTAAACCTTATGGAGGAAAACTACTTGTTTTGGGAAGAATATGTGTCCAATGTTAATTGTCTGAGAGATGATATACAAAACCAAGAGGGACAAGGGCGAGAGAGGTACCCTCTGCCAAAGTAGTTTGGACACTGATATTTGTGATGATGATTGGGCAGACATTGCTTATTGCTCAACAGATGAAACAACAGAAATGATGGGAGAGGAAAACTTTGAGCCACACCAGCAATGGACAGACTTGAGGAGAAAAGACATCCAAAAGAAGAGGCCACATATTTATATGGGGAGAAAATAGTTGCAAGACACAAAGTCAAGAGAGAGACAACAATCTGGAAAAGACAAAGGGAAAGAGAGAGGCACATAAAACAAGGCCTAAAGCCAGCACCCACCATCTGCAGGACACTGCTAGTGTGTTTGGAGTTATGCAGGGATGGCCTGGTCCAGATGTCAGACTGGAGACCAGAAGGTGCTGGTAGTGGCTTTGGAGAACCAGGAAGGGAGTACTTGTTCCTTTGCTTTAGGATAAACCACAGTGCCCCAGGGTGGATATTTAGACTTTGTTTGTAGGAAATGTAGAACTGAGGTCTTAGGAAATATAAAACTAACTTAGATATATGTAAAATGTAACTGCTCTCAAGGATGACAGAAGAGGTCTTATCCCAAGACAACAGGACAATGGCCTCCCTGGGTTGTTGGCTAAATCCCCAAACAAGCCTTTATTCCATCCTGGTCAATCTATCACAGCCTACTTGTTTGACAGACCCTTCGTCACTCTACTGGAATAGTTGATGTACTGTATGGAATGTTTTCTGGCAAAACAGCCAGAATGAGAATGAGATGTGGATAAAGATTAAGATGTACACATGATGCCGAAAGAATTGTATAATAATAAAAATATAAAGAAAAGAGAGAAACTGGTGAAGATCATAAGGATGGGCAGAAATGGGTAGAAATTGTGTGAATAGCCCATTATTGTGAATGCTCCTCCTCCAGCTACATTAGCCTATATGAGGCTGCCACTTTTCCACTATTCATATCAGTTTGTATCAAATGGTCAATAAATCAATTATTACTCAACAATAACCTCTCACATATATGCTTATTATTACTTTGAGACTAATACAAATTTACTGGATTGAGAGAATCACAATTTATTGTGAAATTAGAACTTTCTTTGTTGTATGCATCATTACAAATATCTCACCTATCCTTGCAGGACAAAAAGGGCAGAGCTGAAAAACTGGTATGTCTTATACAGAAAAGCACCAGAAGTCAGTAGAAAGAAATATCAATTTGTAAGAAACATCTTCAAAATTGAGAGATGACCGACTATTCCATAAAACACTCATTCATATTGCTCCTCTCTGTTGTTTTTATGTTTGAGTTGTCTATGTTGTGCATGTTTATGCTCAAAAATGGAAAGATAATGCAAAATAATGCAAAAATAAATTAATAAAAGCTAACTGATTTAGTATTGTAGTGTTTGATGTTGTGAATTCATACACAGAGGGTTCTCCATTCACATGTGACGCACATTTGTGAGGAGACAGTCTAATACTAACTATCATTTCAACGAAAAACATTTTGTTCTGTAAACCTCTGTATAACCTTTACATCAATCTCCTCTATCAGCAATAATGAAAGTAAGTAATAACACTATACTTGAAGCCAAAAGGACAACTGTTACAGCTGCCTTATTAAGGCCCAATCAGCAAACTTCAGAAACCAAATTCACAACTGGCTACCAGTACCATAAAAGGGCACTGATCACAGTCAAAAGCATTTTGTCTCATTCACACTAGATGGCGCAATCATACCATTTATGGATGTTACCATCAGCACAACTACAGCCAGGTTTAAAAAAATCTACTTGCATTAAGAATAAGCCAGTCAGTCATAGTTTGTCTTCACTGATTGCCATCCAGGAGCAGATAAACATTCCAGCAACAACAACAACAATAATAACAACAATTGTAACTCCATTTATACAAACACTAATAATAACAGCAATAATACGGATAATAATAACAGCAATAATACTACTACTAATAATAGTAATCATAATACTAATAATATAAATCAATAAATAAAAAGTCACAGTCAAAAAGGTCAAAGATGCTATGTCACCTTGACAATATACTGTGTCAGAGTAGAGGGATCTAGTTCCTTTGTGTTGGTCAGTAAAATCATTATTTCACTCATTATTTCATCCTGTCACAGCTTATCTTAAATGGTCTGGCCATATTAAAAGATTGAATTGGCACACTTTCCAGTCCACATGAAATAAAGCACATTTTGTATTTGAATACTCTTGGTAGGTGTTATTATACCTACCTTCTAGGGTAGATGGAGTGGGTTGCCATCAAAATAAAGGTCACCTTGATCATCAAAGGGAACTATTTATTTTATATGAAATATAAGGAGGTTAATAAAAGCTCTGTAGTCCGTGATGGTCATCTTTTAATAATAGGCCTTATAGCCTAGTAGCCCCGAGAATTCATTGCAAAGATCTTTTTTGCTATAGGTTTGGAGGGCAAATGGTAATAAATGCTTTTTTATTCACTTTAAGAATGAACCCTTTAATCAGGAAAAAAGAAAAACTTTTATGAGGCTGGAAAGCCAGGCTGCTTGAATTCTTAAATAATTTAACTGAATTAATTTTATATGTAATATGATCACTTAAACACGAATAACAACAAATCCTTTAGGAACCAATGAGCCCTTAAGCTTGAAAACATTAACTTTATAATTTGGGAATGATAAAAAACAATTGCTTTGCCATGCTTAGTCTGGGAATACATAGAATTGCAGGTGCCATATGCAATAGTGCAGGTTCTCAACAACAGGCCTGCCTACTAGCCAGCACTATACTCAGAAGCAAGACACATTGGGCTTTTGTTAAAATGCCCAAGATAACACAAAGAAAACTTCAAACGGGCTACTTATTGTGTTTTACTCTTCTGGGCAAGCTGATTACTGTTCAGGATAAAAGTTGTTCCTATACAGTAAACTAATGCGGAGAATCAGAGAGCACTAATTAAGTCATGGGGGATCTGAGGCGGTCGGCTCGGATGTGTTCCCCAACGCCCAGACCACGGGGGTTTAGTGGGAACTTTACAGCCAAACAGCTTTCAGCATCAAACGTGTTTATTGTCAGCTGGATGTCCGGTAGAGGCATGAACCACTGGATCTGCAAAGCCACCTGGGAACAGAAGCAGAAGCTGGAGCTTCATAGCCTAAGAAATGATGGGTTTGTCTCCTCCCCCCTTTTCTTTCCATTATCTCACTGCCCCTAGCAGAGCTTGCAAACTTGCTCCAAACGCCATGTTTGTCTTGAGAAAATACATTTATATGAATTTATATGAAACCACCAAGTGTCTTAGTTTCTTGGCCATGACTAGAAATATAATCAACCAACAGGAGATGTTTCGTGTAGACTACTGACGGTGCCCTCAATGCTTTGATAAAAGGATTAGGTTAAATAGTGTATTTCTATCAGGAGAATAGTCTAAGCCAAACAAAATAAAATTTAAATCTAGTTTAATATAATGAAATTTCATTTCAGGCCTCAACGCAATAAAAACTAGAAAATTTGAAAGGGTGTAGACTTTTGATATCCACTGTAAATTCAGACGCAATGTCACACGGTGAACCTATGTGCCTAACATACAGTGCTTTAAATTTGATTTGGTGAAAATGATATTAACAATATTTCTGGGGAAATGCAGCCTACCAGTACATGATCACCCCATAGAAGCAGCACTGAAGCAGTAATCACCTTTGTCTATTATGCGACCTCTGCAGGGATCGAAGAGACTGGACTTGTAAAATTGTGTGTGTATGTATTTGTGTGTGTGTACGATGAGACTGAAGGAAGCTGCTTTGTGAGTGGGTGTGTCAGGTGTGTGTGATCTGCTGAGCGTGTCTGTGCATTAGTATATGGCTCATGAATATGCAGCAACTGGTATGATGTCATGGTCAGTGACACACACACAGAAAAAAACACACAGAGAAAAGTGCTTGGACCTGTCCTCTCTTTCTTCCATTTCTTTTCATGCTGCTAGATTTGTAATTTGTCCTTGTATGGGCCTGGCCTCTATGTGCTTTTATATTGCCCGCATGCCTCAGTCTTTTATATTCCTACACTATCTCTCTGCTTTTGTTATATCTTCTCCTTCCCACCACACACACTCTCTCTCTCTAACTGTTTTGATGCTGTTTGACAGCCTCACCTGTCATCCTGTCCAACATCCTGCTGTAAGGCCTGCATGAATGAAGAGGTTTGAACACACACACACACACACACACACACTTTGCAAGTGTATTATGTATCAATAAACTGCTGCATGGTACCAGTCAGCTGGGAGGTTATTATCAAGATTTTAAACAAAATGTTTTCATGGGCCTTATTTGTTTAGTATTGTCTGTGTGTTAGAGTTGTTGTAAGACTGACATTCTGACTAGGAACCCCCTTATTTCCACGTGCTCACACACGCACATGCACACGCACACGCACACGCACACGCACACGCACACTGCCTTTCCTAGCCCTCCCATCCCCTTATTGGGAGGGCCTGCCCTACTAGCTGTAGCCACCTGCAAATTACAATTTAGTACTCCAAGAGTTAAGACTGTGTTCTTTCAGCCCATTGTGTGTGTGTGTCTGTGTGTCTGTGTGTTTGTGAATGTGTTTGTGTGTCGGGGGAGGGGTATAGCGAGTCTGGTAGAAAACCTTTAATCCGAGTGCTGTCAGGCCCAAACCCGGCTTGACGTCCCATTGATGTGGAACAGAACAAAACACAGGGCCCCTTGCTAAGCTCCCACTGGCTCACTCTCTCTATCACACACACACACACACACACACACACACACACACACACACACACACTTATACATATGCACATACAAACCCACATAAAGAATATAGATGTGAAAACACCCACACATAGAGCTGCAGGAAAAGCGAATGTGCAAAATAAAGTGCAGTTTC
>OOFE01011627.1:0-10788 GCA_900323365.1 Monocentris japonica
CTGAAGACAAAGATTTTTTTTTTTTTTTTTTTTTTCCCCCCTCTCCCTCTTGTGTGCTGCCTTGTGTGACCGTGTTGATGTTCATTTGTTCTGCTTGCTCTTGTCTAATGAAAAGAGGCCAGGACAGGTAGGGCTCTCAGCAGGCGTCTGCTCCGTGCCAGTTCTTCATTTGCTGAGTGTTTGTGTTTATGCAAAGGGGCCTCTTCCTGCGTATCTAATCTAGATGAAGGCACCGGCTTTTGTTGTGTTTAGACCACATACCTCCAGTCCCTCTCAACGCTGCAGTCTGGGCTCCAGTTCACACTCTCTCTCTCAGACACACACAACTACCACGCACTACGTCAACTGCTCCATACCTGCTACTTCCACTGGCAGCGTTCTCCTCTCCGTCACAAGTGGATTTCAAAAACACTCAATCCTTGGGGGTGATGAACAGAGTTTCATTAACGTGATGAAAGTCTGTTTCGCTGTTCATGGGTAAGTCTATAAAGATTTCATTGGGGTTTTTTTCCCCCGCTCGCTCGCTCTCTCTCTCTCTCTCTCTCTCCCTCTCCCTCTTTCTCACCCTCTTCTCTTGCCTTTTACGGGACGCTGCTGGATGTGTGTGTGCATGTCCATGTGTGTGTTTGTAGGTGTGTTCTGCAAGTGACTGACAGAGCCGGTGTGCAGCGCGAGGGATAGCGATGGCTTTCTTTGTGGTGGTGTGTGCAGCACCTAGATGAAACTCTTGGCAGTATCGTTTGAACATTCAGCACTTTTTTAAGTTTTCATAACTTCATACATCAGCTGCCCTGAGGATTATATTTTTAAAACCTTGTCTGAAATGTGTATATACATTTATAGTTAAAGGTAATGTGATAGGTATACACAGTTGTGTGTCCAGAGGTAGCTAAATGCGGTTAGTGCAGTACCTGTAGCTTATTATTGCAGTGCATGCTTTACATGCCAAGCACATGTGACTCAATAGGCTTGCTCATTCCTGGTGCGAGAACAGCCTGATCAACTTCTATACGTACTTTGATGAATAAAGCCTGTGTCCGTAATCCATATATATCTGAGAAATTTGATTTTAAATGTGAATGGAGAGAACAGAACAAAAAGCCTGGAGTGTTTGCCGGATCTACAGAGGTAGAGGTTGACTGTTCATGAGCTCGTAATGGAGGTGTGTATGAAAAAGCTCTAACAATGTGAAATGTCACTTTAAGAGCAGCCCAGCAATTAACTTGCATTCACGTTGAAGAAGCTGACTTTGTGTGTGGATGTGTGTAGGTGTGTGAAAACTGCTCCTGTATTTTTTTTTTTTTTTTTTTTCAGCCCAGCAGGGTTGAAGTTGATAGTAAGTGTTCACCCTCCCGTGATGGGTGAAGGTATCGGTTCCTACCCTCACCCAGACCTCCTCTCCTTGCCTTCCCCTCGTCTTTGTCCGGGGAAATGGAATCTGCAGCTTATTGATATTAATAGCACACAGGCTCTGTGGTCGGAGAAGAGCAGGGACCTGGGAGAGAGTGGAAACCTGATACAGCTGGGCAAGATTGACAGTCTTCCTACTCGACAGGGTGGACAGGAGTTGGCCGTGAAAATAGGATTGCATAACGCGTGCCCTTTGTGTGCTGAACATGTGTGATTGGGGTTGAACTTTTCTTTTCGACTGCCCTGGTCTAGTTTCACATGCTTGTGGGGAAAAAAAAAAATGAGACAACTGTGGTTCTAATACTGTCCGTGGATCCACCTCAACCCAGCTGTAACTTCTCAGCAGATGAGAGCAAAATTAAACACAAAGTTGAGTTTTCTAATTATTTGCTTCATGGATCAATAGATTAGAATCTCTGTAGACACAGAGTGGTGTGATCTGAGTATCCAGAGGAGGGGAATGTCTGTATTCAAAGAGCTCTGTTAACATTTAAATAGTGTAAAGAAATGCGCTGCCTTGTTTGTTTTGGGTTAGGAGTGAAATTCCACTTCCTTGGTATTAAGGCAGCAAAGCTCTCTGTGTGCACTCTGTGTACTTTGTTCTTAGCTCAGCAAAACGTGAGGGCAGGTCCAAAGAATCTGGGGGATCAGACAGGCCTGACATTCACCAGACTGCACTGTTGCCTTTTCAGCTTAGAAATAAAAAAAAAAAGCCCTCCGAAAAAGGGCTGGTTGGATTTAATTGGTGGGTTTTGAGCCTGTTGGCGTGTCAGAAAGTGCTGTTGTTTACAGTCTGTGTGGGTGTGCAATATAATGCCAGGATCCTGCCAATCGCATCAAACAGAGAAAAATATGCTTGATTTTATTTATTTTTTTTGTTTTTTTTTTGTCGAATGCAGACTCATTTTTAACGAGACTTAGCTATGTTTTTCATTGAATCAGTCCTTCTTAATAAGCGCACAAGAGAAAAGTGAAAGAAAATAGTGTTCAGTCAGCCCTTTTTTGAGATCACATGTACAGTAAGCAGCTGCCTTTGTTGAGAAGTGAGTCATGCTTTAGATTTTCCTGTGTTTCAGAGCACAGACAGTGACTTGGAAAATCTCCTGCACACACCCTAAAAACAAACACCAATGACCCTGTATATAGATATCACCGACTCTACACCACCTAAACTCTCCTACGCCCTCTTCTTATTTACACTAAGCACTTAATACTGATCCACCAGGCGTTCAGCCTTGAGGAGGAACAGTGAAACCTTTTTTTTTTTTTTCGGTTTTATTTAAGCACACCGTGAGTCTGCGGCATGCTAGATAGATACTGTAGATCTAGTCAGATGCTGTCTCGAAGTGATCGAAGCACCCCGGACGTAAAGAGCCACGAGACAACTCTGGCAGCCTCCTATTGACAACCATTGAGCTGAGCATTAATTAATATGGTAACGATGTGTGAAAGTTCATTAACGAGCCACCACAGAAGTTGCCACAGACAGTATTAAGCACGCTCAGAGTAATTAATGGAATAACTTTACTTTGTGGTAAATATTCATGGGCCCTTGTCTTTTTTGTCTGCGCTGCGTGACGAGAGAGGAGAGCCTGTCCATTAGAGGGGCTGAAGAGCTGTCCAGAGTGGATGTGGGCCTTTTGTTGGGATTGGGAGCGTTTCAGTGGAGGGGTATTAATTCATATTTTGAACATGTGATCTTACAACAAAGCCAGAGGCACTGATAACATACCTGGGACTAGAGAGCACATTGTGGAGCCGCAACCTCCTCACAAATAGGGGAGTCCACTTCACAAGGCTTGTGCACAGGATAAAATGAGTCTTTGTTCACGTTCAAATAAAACCCCAAAAGTTCATTACCATAGCAAAAAAAAAAAAACACCTTGTGATTGTCCATTTCCTCTGAAAATATGGTGTTTGCATGTTTTTTCACAAGTACAATGAAGCCAGCAGAATGGAAACATGCTTTTGGATCGTCTGACCTTCTAAAGGTATCAACATAACTGACGTGCTATCCCCATTTATACCCATTGGACATAATTGGTCTTTTGACTACAATGTTCTGTGTCTTTGTTGTCATATTTTTCCACCTCACACCACAGAGTATACCTGCAGTATCCTCTCAGCACTTTGCCAGAGAACCTTGCAAATACACAAAGGTTTCTTTTGTCTTTTGAAATGGTTGCATTTTGATTCATGTTCTTAGCTTAGGCCTCTCACTGAGCATGCACATAACCCACCTAGGTGGGTAATTATCTCAACCAGGAGTTGCTCTCTTCCCTAAAATCTCAATGTGGGAGTGTGTGATGGGCTCGGTTTTCCAAACTGGGTGAAGCAGTGTGTGCTTGTTTATCCTCACCCTGTGCTCTCTGCACCCCCACTGTTCTAAATGGCAATATTACAGCCGCGTGCAGTTTGAAATGGAGACAATTATCTATTTAGGTATTACAAGAAAAGGCATACGCTGCTATCAGAATTCTGTTGTTGCCTTTTTTCCTCCAATACAAACTTTCCATCATTAAAATGATGGAACATTTATCTAAATGGATGGCATGCATTGGGTAAACTCATTTAGCTCCCAGGGGTCGTTCAGGTGATGGGGATTAATGATGTTTAGTAGTTTGAAACAAAAAATATCTGTCATTTGTCACCACTCAGTATTGATTTACGACGCCATTGATGATATGTTAATTGAAGTGTAATGAATCAAAATAATAAGGGAGTTGTGTGGGAACGGTCCATTTTCGATGATTGTTCAACCCTCTGCAGAGTTCAGAGCGAGTTGAATGTTGACTCGCGTTTTCAACAAGGGCATTTAACACATAATTAATGCTGAAACTGGGAAAGGCTAGTGCTGGTGTGTTTTTATCTATGCACAGTCTGCTTTAGATAAACACTTAAAACCTGCACAAACGCCTGGCCACAGTTTTGACTGGCAAATGTAAACGGCACAGGAGAACAGTGAGAGGGGGGGTTGGATTCTTTTTCTCATATTTGGATATGCTTTAATGCTTTTATTCAAATGCACCTGAGATATTGCCCCATAGTCACTTCTCAGTTTACCATAAAAATAAGGTTTTGTTTCTTTCCGTCTTTTTTCATCTCTTCTTGCCTGGGTTGAGTGCTCAGTTAGGAATGTTGTGTGCATGCTGAGCAGGGCGGCCCAGGGGAGTTGAGTCAGGGCCAGGCAAGGTGTGTTCACCACCAGGGGGGGCCGTCTGCGACTCCCACCTGATAAAGGCATCTACTGTCAGGAATATGAAACAAAGTTTTTGTCTTGCAAATAAACTGTCCACTCACGTCAGACAGACCCATTGTTCATTTTTATCATCCGCGGTGGGTGTAGTTCTAGTTATCAGGCAGATGGAAATGCAAGGTTGTGACAGTAGTAGGCTACAGTTGGAAAAACTAAGGGCGACTTCTGTCCTGCTCCAAGCCGCGATGGTGGCTGCACCTCCGTAGAAACCAAGGGACATACATCTTCATGCAAACACATGAAAACAAACAGCACAGGAAGGAGGAGAATTGATTCCTTCCCGATGATTTCTCAGAACGCGTATGATACTATTTGCGTATGTTGTTATCAATTTTGATCAATAGCAGTAGCAACCAGCGGGCAAGTTGGTACTGGCAACTTTCCCAATATACATTGATTTAGCCTGTGTTTCTCTCTGCAAATAGTGCTGTGGGTGCTCGTGACAAGTGTTTTGATCTGTGGTGGTAATTATTTCATAACTAGAACTAATTCTCCATCTTGTGTCTGCAGGGCAAGGAGGCTGTAGCAACACCGCTGGAACTGAAGATTGCTTTAAATAAGCAAGTCCTTGTAGAAGGTAAACACACAATCACTCACTAGACTCCAGTCTCTGCATGAGGGTGAATGCTGTATTGAATTGGCTTAATAATTAACTGAATGCAGTGTGGTTGCCTTGTTTGTATATTTTGTGAGGGGGGGGGGTGTACAGGTGCACTCTGTTAGCCAATTTGAGAGCAACATGGTGAGAACTAAAGGGATAGTTAGCCTAAAGGTCAAAATTGCATTTGTGAGGTAATGTTCTCGGTAGTGTGATTATTTGGGATCTATCCAGCCTTCTCAGTATCCAGTCTGCCCAAGTCCGTACATATTGACAGCTTGTCTTTGTTGGAAAAAGCTGAAATGTGGTGATATTTCGTGTCAACTGAACAGACTGGAAAAGTTTACCACATTCATTTCCGTTATCAGCGGCATCGCGGCCACTTTGGTCGATATGTTGTGTTTGCCCCTCACACCCCCTCTCCCTATCTGAGAAGTTTCGGGGCCCCAGGACGTGAACTGCCAGACTGGAGCGATCCGATGGGGCGGAGCGGTTGTTGGTGGGGGGGTGTTAACACTTCAGGAGCTCAAGGCTTCAGAGGAGGAGTGTGTCTGTTTTCTGTCTCACACGGCTTCACCATCTCTCCCTCTCTCTCTCTCTCTCTCTCTCTCGCCCTCCATCAAAGCTAACACCGTGTTGTGACTTGTAGGTAGTTAGGTAGGCTAAGTGCACAGACTGTGACAAATAAATACCGTACAGTTGAGCAGTGCTTTTTGTTGGTGGCCACTGGGGAACATCAAAGCTGTTCTGAAGATTTTTGAGATGTTGCTAGGGTTTGACTGATACAGGTTTTTAAAGGCTGATACCGATAGCAGTATTGTTGGGGGATTGAAGCTGTTGATAGCCAGTATTATGCCTCGATATTTAATTTGATCAAAATGCTAAATGTGACCATTTTTGTGCCAAACAAATCCAAAAAGTCCTCACCAGAATTGTATTCTTAGCAGGGTGCCAAAGGCTGTGAAACAGCTTTAAGACCAAGGGACAATGAATCGCTCCATTGAAACCCAGGATAATAAGAAGAATCAGAATAATGAGGAATAAAAGTAAAAAATAAAAACATAATCAATCAAAATGTTGCTGTCCAGTCAATCCAGGTTAAGGGCCAACCAGTGTAGTATTGAACAGTTATACAATAAATATGTCATCAGACAAACGTGTGTCATGTGCATCGTATCCATCATATCAGAGGTAGACAACACACTGATGTCCGATTTTTAATAAAAGGCCAATACTGATATATTGGTTTAACTCAAGGTGTTGCTGTGGTCCAGCTGCTCTTCCATGGAGTTCGGAGAAGGCAAAACCACCAATAACTACTGTCATGAGTGATGGCTGCAGGACTTGAATGAGACTAGTTGTATTTCTCCCCATTTGCTGAGGAAGCTCTCATCACTGCAGCATGTTCAACAGCCTGCTGTACTCTTCTCTGATTTAATTCGGGCACATTTGGAAAACAGAGGCTTGGAGAGAATGAAAGGGGGGAGAAAAGAAATCCTGTTGCTATTTATCTGGAGTGCATTCTCTGCATAGTCTCTGCAAAAACAAGTCCACTCCACCAGGCCCCACAGCTGCCTGCTCCAGATGTAAGATCAGCAGAAATCTTCCAAATGATTGTGTAATTAATGTTAATGTGGCAAAATCAGCCTAATTATTGACACAACTTTCTAATGCGATTTTGATTGCATCACTAATGCAGAAATCCCTGTGGCAGCTTATGGGATTAGTGTGCCTTGGTGTTTAAAGCCGTTCTAAAGTGCAATAGAGTTTAATACAGAAGAGCTCTGCTACCGTTATTGCGAAGATGTGTGTGTGTGTGTGTGTGTGTGTGTGTATGTGAAAGCATGCATGGTGTTTATGTGTGCATACATTGGGCCAACCTTTTGCCCATATATGCCTACTCATCCGCCTGTTTCTTTATTTGTTTAGGAATTAAGAATTAAAGCCATCTAACAAAAAGCTTGATTTCACCAAGATGGCTCCCAGCCAGATTGGAGCAATTGGCATGATATGGCATCTTTGCCTGATAGGGCTGCCTCTGATTGAATGTCGGCCTGCTTTTTTTTTTGGACAATTTATTGAGACCCGATGATTCGACTTTACAGACAAATGCCTGTGCTTAGCAGAAGCCTCAGATGCTTAAAATGTGTTTCTCTTTTGAGGGCTTCGAAATGCTCTCGTCTCCAGTTGGGCTTCCTTTGAATTTCATGAATCCATATAACAGAGGGAGGAACATATCATGCAAACAGTCCGTTGCTTGTATTTCTCCATATGCTGTAAATGAGAATGCCTCTGAAGATCACATAGACGATCGCTTTGGTTTCAAGTTGCTTTGTTTAATCTGCTTTTTATGGATGTATTAAGAATAAACAAGTGAATTCATGAGTTGGACCCAAAGAAAGGTCATGTGCAGATTTATGTTGGAATGAAAATGGGGCCTCTGTAATAGTTCCCTTGACTGCATTTATTGCTTACTTTAAAAAAGTAATTTCTTTATATCAGCATCAAGCTGAAAATTGCCATGTATTAGTATTAGGCTTGGTAAGCTTCTAATTCTGTGGCATTTACAGCCGGCTGTGTTTCCATGCATTTATAACACTTTGATTCTTAAGAGCTCCTTTAATCGCTTTTGCCTAGCTCGGAACATAATAAACAACTCGCTGTAGCGAAAGTGCCACATGGGGCAGATTGCTAGCAAGAAAGTTAAACGCTTCTGTCACTAGCAGTTTTGTAGCAGTGTTTTTCATGCACTGTAAGTACCGTAATCTACTCTCTGAGCTTGGCTGCTGTAGTTAAAAGCGGTGACAGGCAGGATAGATGCAAGGCAGTGCAAAAATGAAACATTATCGTCCGTACAAAGACGTCACAATGGAGGCTGAGGCAGAAACAGGACTCTGTGGGTCTACTTTTTCCTGTTGATTGAGATCACAGGATGTGTCATGGCCTTCTGAACACCATCACCTGGCCGTCGTCTGCTTTCTCTATCTGATGCTCTGCTTCCATGGCAGTATCAGCTACTATCAAAATGAGCTCTGGCAGATAGCCCGCCTCTTTATTGTCTGGTTAAACCGGTTGCACAGGTAAATGTATGCCTTGCTCTGAATACTGTGTCACAGAATTGAGCTACATTCTTATTTTCTCTTGCACCTCCCATGACTTTAATGTGAATTATCCTCTCTTGTGAGCTGGAATTGTACTGATAATGTTATCACAGATGTGTTATCTTGAAGCTACTTAAAATACCTTTTTTTTTGGGGAAAATGTTTGGCAAGTTTCAATCTATTTTTCTATCAACATCACACAGACACGTCTTCTCTTGGTTTGGAACATATTGATGGATGTATAAACTCTTTTCTGTCTAGAAGAGTGAGGAGTTTTGATAATGTCAGCCTGCTACCAGGTGCAGATGGCCAATATGACAGTCTTTGTGTGAGATTGACAGAGGGGACAGAAGTAAGCAAATTCCACCCGTAGATGACTTGTCTTATAGCAAGATGAAAAGAAAATCACAAAAGTGAGAGAAATTGTCAAAGCTCTCTTGAGGCTTTTTTTCCCCAGATGCCTTTGGCTTTGGCCTTTTCTCTCTGCTTCAGAAAATGTGAAATACAATGAATCATTTGGATTGACTTTTAGTCTTCAGAGCAAAAAGACCACACAGTATTTCTTTGGGTGGTCAAGGATTGCTTCTATCATATTGCAATGCAAGATAAATGGTAGAATATTTATTAATCTATTAGTGTAACATATCCAAATACTGTACCTGTATTTTACTTACTCCAAATTCTTAATTGATATATGCTGCCATGGGACACATCCTGTGTGCAGTTGGTCTCCAGTGTAACTAGTGCAAAACTGTGACTATGTAAGGAAATTCAAAAAAGTTCCTTGGTTCTTATTTGGACAGTTTTGACTTTGCTGCATTCACGTCATGTCATGGTAAATATCACTTTGGCAGTCCCTTGCTTTCTCCATTTATTTTAGAAAACAAATCCCTTTTAGGGATAAAGCACCTGGTGGGGCTACTTAATGGAATGGCTTCAGCCCTACGCAAATAAACAGCTTGCATTTTTGGTGTGAGATTAAGAGTGGGGTTGAGAAAGCTGCTAGAGAGAGAGCTGCAGTGAGGTGGCTGAAAACCAAACAAAGAAAGTCAACATGTGGATAGTACGGAAGTGGAAAAGTTTAATGTGTGTTGATTGTATGTACTATGAGAGTACGTATGAATGTTAGCACTTAGTGAACTTTGAAACAGAGTCTGAACCTTGGTAGCTAAGGATTTGCTTTTTTGTCAGATTCAGGCTGAGGGAAAGCTCTCTTCTTTTTATTTGAGTCGTAGACCAGTGAGTCAGCAGTAGGATAGTAATTCAAGTTATGAAAATGGGCTGGAAAAACTTTGAGGCTTTGTTTTCCACGCTTCCATAGAAAAACATGCGGTCATGCCTTTTCTTTAACCTGGAAAAGATAGCATGGTAACTGGAGCCAAAGAAAAGGGAGTGAACAGGGAGGAGAACAAGTGACCAGTGAAATATAAAGCAGAATGAGTGCTACATCGCTTTTAAATAGCTGAACATGCCGTTAAGATTAGTGAGAATCGGAGCCCCCCCAACCCAGACATATCAAACAGTATCTCTTGTTATTTCATTCAACCACAAGTTCTCCAAGTGCCCTAATTCACGTCATACATCGTTGCCAATTAGGTTCCCCCCTCTTGTTCCCCTTCCTGGATTGTCAAATAAATCAAAATGTTAAAATATTTAAAATGTTGAATTAAAATTAGACACTTAAAAGATGCACTTGAAGCGTAACCCTTTTTCTGAGAGGGGGAGAGAGAAAGTGGAGGGCCTTTTTCTTCTGAAATGCGGGTTTATTTAATGTAATCGAATGAGAGAGGCGGAGGCATTTTTTAAACCGATATTTATTTACAGTGTTTTTTTGCACTGGTTTCAGCCTTGGCTCCTGCGTTGTTTTCATAAACAAAGTCTCCCTGGCTGGCTAGAAAAAACCCAGGGCTGTTCAGTGCACTGAAAACAGGAATGACAAACACCATTAGCTGAAAAATTTCCATCTCATTGCAACTATGTTATTGTTTACTTTACCATACGCGTCCTAATATGGTTACCTCCCTGTTAAAGCGGGCCAGAGCAGAGCCGAGGGGCCCTCGCAGGGAGACGCTTTCAACTGCCACTTAGACAATAAGAAACAAATGTCACAGCTCGGCAAAAAGGCCCGGCTTTCATGGTCTTACAGTGCCCGGCCTTCCACGCTGCTTGGCTCAGGCTCCTGTGTGATATTTATCCACTCTCCCCTGTTAGGTGCCCTCACAATGTACCCCCCGCCTCTCCTATTTTCTCTCTCTCTCTCTCTGTCTCTCTCTCGCTCTGTCTCTCTCTCTGTCCCTGTCTTTCTGTTTCTTTATTTGTCTGTATCTCCCCATCGATCTCTGTCCCTGTCCTGGTGTTAGCCCTGTGTAGGTTGACTGATGGGTCTCTGTTTGCTATGTTTAGTTATTTATCAGGGGGTGGGG
>OOFE01011628.1:6479-28072 GCA_900323365.1 Monocentris japonica
GTTGAGTCAGTGCTTAAAGTTTAATACACCCATCTTAGCAGCTGAAATCACAAAGTGAGGCTGAAGTAGAATTCCAAACATCAGTGAGTGAGCGCTCCATCCAGAGAAAGCTGGACTCACCAACATTAGCTCTTTTGCCTCTTTCATCTCTTTGGGATCCTTTGGTATAAAGCAGGGGTGTCAAACCATGTGCCATGGAGGGCCGAGAGTATGCAGGTTTTCGTTCCAACTGAACAATACACCAGGTGATTCGACTGGTTATCACACCCTCAACCAGAGAGGAGGGACTGATCAGTGAAATCACCTGGTGTAGTCTTTGGTTGGAATGAAAACCTGCATACACTCGGCCCTCCATGGCACATGGTTCGACACCCCTGGTATAAAGCATCACGGATCAGCATCAATTAATTCTCACTGCCACAGCTTTAGTATCATGACACTTTATCACATTTTGAAATGGTTTACACTCTTGCAATAAGCATCTTGTCACCACATAAGCCAAACGTAATAGCATCTATAAGCCTAACAACATATGGGTGATATCGTGTCATTGAATGCGGGGCAGAGTGAGACTGAATAAGACTCCCAGGGAGGCACAGTGCTGCGTTGTGTGGCACAACAGACACTTTCTCTCTTACTTACCCAAGTCCCATCGGGGCCGAAGAGTTCTAGGAAGTTGCCAATGAACTCTCTTGATTTCTCCTCCCACTTCTGGATGAGATCGTGGCTCTTCTCCTCTACGCGGTAGACAAAGTGTTTGCTCTTCTCCTCCACTGTGCGAACCTTCTCCTTCATACGGTCCACTTGGTTCTGCAGCCGGTACTTCTTCTCCTGGGGGGTGGGTGGGAGAACCAACTATAGTTTAAGACACCAGGTTCTGCATGTCACACTGAATGATCTCCCTCTGGCATCGATAATGTTCATCTTATCTTACTGCAAGATTTCTTTTACCCAATCAGGCACAATGAGAAGTGTCCCTCTGCACAGGGTTAATCCAAGTGTTTTTCACCTCTACTTCCATGTGTAGGACAGCCAAATTGGGGTTCAAATCTAGTAGAGGCCTTGTAATATCAGTCTGTCCAAAGTTACCATACTGAAAAGAAATATTTCATTGCTTCAACTAGTTTTCTTATTCATTCATGTTACATTTGTTCAAACTGAAAATTAGACGTATTTCAAAAGTAGCCTCTGTAGCCTCAGTGCTATACAGTGAAGCTAACATGCTGAATTGACTGTGCTCTTACATTGATGTAGCTGACGTTAAGCTCTTTGGCCGTGTAGCCACGTTGCAGGTTGCGGCGGGCATAGACGTCATAGTCCCTGACAATTCGGGTAATTAAGTCAGAGGTTGAGATTCCCTCTGTCCGTTGGGTCGGCACGAACATGCCTGGTAGACACACAGTTAGAAAACTGCCTTCATGAACTCATATTCCTATCAAAAGCTACCACGTAGAGCATCACACACACATATGACCTGACCTGCCTCCTTGATGTGTTTATAGACATCCTCAGTTCCTGCTGAGGAGTATGGGATATCGTCATGAGCCACAAAATCGATCTGAGAAACAATCAAAGGACATGTACTGTGTGACAGTTAACACTGCACTGGCAGACAGACACAAGGTATAAAACTCTCACATACAATACAATGTTCTCATGTGCTGCATTTACATGGTCAAAGGAGTGCAAAAGAAGGTCATTGGTCATAAACACACGTGACAAAAAGTTTTGGTTGTCTCATGCACAGTTAAACACACACATGAGCATACGTGCACAACCTCACACACCTTGTGTTTCTCAAGGAAGTCGGGCGTGAGGGTCCAGGGTGCGTCTCTCACCACCTCGTCGACGTAGCGGCAGTGTCTCAGCGCTTCGTAGCGTTCATCCTCCGTCATGACCGTGAAACCCTTGTACTTATGAGTCAGCTCATCACTGCACACTGTTGCACACACACACAGAACATAAGTTAACATAAGTAACCATGTCAGGTACAGAAATGTCTATAGGTTTGTGTGTGTGTGTGTGTGTGTCAAGTCTCTCAATTTGTCTGTCCTACCTCCCACTATTAGGTACGTATTGGGGAAGAGGTTCTTGGCCTGCATGAGAGCGCGGGCGTGGCCGGAGTGGAACAAGTCAAAGATGCCATCTGCATAGACTCTGACTGGCCGGTCCACTGATGAGACACAGCAACAGTCAGAAACAAACAATACAACAACAATAACAGCGAGAGTAACGTGTCGAGGTGAGGATGCAAAAGGCAACATAACTGCACTGGCATTCCACATCTTGCTGGCACATGCTTAGATAATACATCAAAATGTATTATAACATAGTAATAATAACATAATTATATTATAGCAAAATAATAATAATAATATAATATAGTAAAATAATAATATCCTTAATTATATGATATGAAATCAGCACTTTCCATCATTCAAGTCAGGAAAGGTGCTATACAATTGTATTATTATAGTGTTATTATTACTATTATTATTACTACTTATTACTACTATTATTAGTAGTAGTAGTAGTAATATTTGCAGTAGTAGTAGTAGCAGCAGCAGTAGTAGTAGTAGTAATAGTAGCAGTAGAGGTAGTAATATTTGTAGTAGTAGTAGTAATTTTAGTATGTTGTAGTATCAAAGTCTTTGAGTTTTAACAGGACACATGAGAGATGGTGGAGGTGCATTGATGAGCTGATTGAACAGTGTCTGAGAGAACAGGCAAGTATGAGAAGAGCGTGGATGAAAGGTGAGAAGAGGAGGAAGAAGGCAGCGTGAGACGTGATAAAAATAAAGACGAGAGGGGGAGGAGGAAGAGGAGGAGGACACGGAGCAGGAGGAGGCCTACCTGGGGTGCCTCTGCGGGCTTGAGCGATGGTGAGCTTCTCATGAGGGGCGCGACAATCACAACTAGTCTCCCTGGCAAAGATGGCAGGCTCTGTCAGAGTCTGAGAGAGAGAGAGAGCGCGAGAGACAAACAGAGAGAGACAGGTACCCACAATTTGAACACCACAAAGGGTCAGATTTCTATAAAGGAGGTTGGAGATGTGTGTTAGGTATTTTAAAAACATCCCAAACACTGACAGCAGCAGCAAACATGTGCATAAAGTCCCATGACAGAACACGTGAAGAACAGGAGAGAAAGTGTGAAACAGAGAAATGACAAGTGAAGAGAAGGTGCTGGGGAAAGTCAAACAACGGAGGAGGCAGAAGGGAAAGGCACCATTAATATAACATCAAAACAAGCCCAGTCCAGTTGCAGGTAACGTCCATTAAAGTATTGACCATAGCTGATGCCAACTCCTTATTGGGACTATTGATTGTGAGACAGACAGACCTGCACTCAGTGCTATTGATCACTGTTTATATATCTGTGTATATGAGTGTGTGCATAGTAGTATGTATGCAGAACTGCTATTGATCTGTTATCGAAGGCCTCTGAGGAAAAACTAAAATGGGAAGACAAAGAAGAAGCCTAGATGTAGGTGACTTCCTGTGGTAGACCAGACACAGGAAACACAATTCTTGTTCCAATTCAGACAATTGAATCTAAATTAAGCTATGCTGTGCCTATAGGTCAGGTTGAAAAGAAAAGAGACAGAAGGGGGAGAGAGAGAGCGAGAAACAAAGATGGGGAGACAAAAAGGCTAAAGCACACTAAGACAAGGTTGACAGGAGAATAAATAATGACAAATGACAAATTGTGCGGGTGGATGCAAGGCAGTGCAGAGCTGTGAGAGAGAATGACAGATGGAGTGAAAGTGGGAGAAAATGACAGAGCGAGAGAGACAGGTCACATACAGGGAGGGCACACTCTTAGAAATGGGATTTCAACATGTCAGGTTGAGGCTACATCTGGTTAAAGTCTAGTAGTGTGAGCCTGCCTGAGGAAACACATTTATGTTCCATGTGTCGTCTATTGGGAGCATTCACTGAATCTCATTCACACCAGTACAACAGAACCAGAATGGGGCAGAGGGCCAGGGGGGTGCTAGATGAGGATAAGGATGAGGATTGACGACCTAATGATAAGATGGCTATTTTTATGGACAAGACAGACAACTGAGGTCAAAATATCCTATAGAAATTAAAACAGTAACCGAAGTACAACAGATAGGGCCGACCCAAAGAACTCAAAGCCAGTCAAACCTCAAATCAACAGTCCTAAATGTCAGTTTAGCTGGTACGCTAAATTTCCACAGAATTTTCATTAACGCTGTTAAAGAAATAAGCGCTGGTTTGGAGAATGAGACTCAGACAGGTGATTTGTTGCCATAGACAGAAACGTAGTAAAATCCCAACCCCAAGGGAAGGAAAGAGAAAAGGTTCTCGCTAATGTTAATGCTGTGTTCCAGTTAGAAATTCTGACTTCCTACCATGAAAAATGCAATGGAACGTCCCTTCAAGTTGGACATCCAAGTAGATTCACACATTGTAAACGGTATGGTAAAAGGTTACACATAGAAATTTGAAATGTAAAGTTGCACAAACATTTGCTAATGTTCTATTTTAACTAGCCAGCTAACGTTGCCAAAAGTCCTTGACATAATGTTAGCTTTGCATGGGGAAAGACCTGCCAGCCATACAAACATTAGCTTCTTGTTCTTGTTCATGTTTCCACTGGAAGGCACGGATGTTGTATTACAACCTACCAGCTGGGAATTTCTGACTTGTGACTTTGCATGGAGCACAATATAAGAAATGTCACCT
Source organism: Monocentris japonica (assembly GCA_900323365.1). Taxonomy (NCBI): domain Eukaryota; kingdom Metazoa; phylum Chordata; class Actinopteri; order Trachichthyiformes; family Monocentridae; genus Monocentris; species Monocentris japonica. The sequence goes on from OOFE01011628.1 coordinate 11,195, forward strand.
CCAACTCATTCTGTCATCACCAATTTTGACTTTCAATTAGGGAAAATGTGTGCAACATAATACAAGTATTCACAGAGACATATATTTCTGTTTCCGCTGTCAAGTAACTGCACAACCATACAAAGTGACTTGATTGAGGGTCACAAAATGCTGACTAGGAATTATGTTGCACGGTTGTGATGTCAAAAAGCCAAAACGATAGCTAACAAGCTAACGTAAACATCTGGTAACCCTCTGTGAGTGTGCAGCCAGTTTTGAAAATGCCAAAGAATTGTTGTGCACCTTTCTGCATTAAAAGAATGAAAACATCCAGCTACTCTTCCATTGATATGGAATGGAATATATTTATTGCTGACTATGCATGCAATCCTGTAACTCTGATGGATATTACAGGCAAAACGCATTGGTTTTCAAAATTAAAGCTTTGTCAATTATTTTCCGAGTAGCTGAATTATTTCATTCTTTTGATTCATTCTGATTCATACACCTTGGAGGAGCTATGAGGTTGAGACAGATGTTTGGCACCTGTCTGCACTACAAATACACGAAACCTTTCTAAAATTATTTCCCAGTGTGAGAAAATATATACTTACGCCACAACATGCCACTGGTTTTGGTTAGCCGTAGTTAGTCAGTTAGCATTTTAGAGGTTTAAGGCAAAAAGTAACAACAAAATATTTGACAGCGGGCAAAACAAAGATGTGTTTATTGTCAGAATATAAGAAAAGTTATAACAGCTTCAACAGGGAGAGACAGAAATTTAACTAACATTATTGGGGAGTCTCCTTATATGGTGTCTGTCTACCTCTTATTTCCGCTTGCATCCTCCCCCTCCATTATGGAAATATCAAAATTGAATGCAAACCATAGAGCTGTGCCAAAAGATTAGCATGGTACAGTATGGGCACAATATAGAGCGACCAGGAGGATGCACTGAGGTAGCATCATCACCCATGATTCCCTGAGCAAGGTGAGAATGGAGGAGTGGCTGACAGTCACAAAGGGCAGATGGCAAAGCTCAGACTGGCTTAGACGGACCAGCCAGGAGCCGGCAGCCTATCAGGGTGACCAGAGTGAGCGTGCTCAGTAAAGCCCAATCTGGCACAAGCTAGCAACATCTGGCATACGAAGGATTAAGCAGAAAAAAGAGGAACATAGGAACTGAATGAACAACAGAAGCAAAGATGGGATTGTGGCCCGCAAAAACAGAGGATGGGAGGAGCAGAGAGAAAAAGATAACAAGAGAAGCAAAGATGGGTAGCTTGGGAGATAGAAACATGGAAGCCAGGAAGAACTACTTTACAGGAGTACAGAGAGGATATGAGACAGAGAGAACATCTGAATGTAGGAAATATAGATGCTGGCATCACCCCTTCTCTCTGTCCTGGTGACATTGTCCTTTCACCAGGACATTCTTGCTGTCAGTGTCCACTGTGTGACTCCCTCACACATGGGCGCCAACACACCCACACACACACACACACAGTCGGTGCCAATTCCTCAAGCCGTCCTCCTTCCAGTACCATTTGTGTGTGCACGCACATACCCACACACACACACACTCACACACACACATACACTGTCCACTCAGCATTCTGAGCATCTCACAGAGGCACATGGCACAGGGGATCTGTTTCGTAATAGCAGAGCAAGCAAGCCCCTTTGTCTTCCTCTCTCTCTCTCTCTCACACGCACACACACACACATACACACTCCAAGACATGTATACACTGACACATATGCACAAACATAAATTCCCTACCGTCCGTGGATGGGGGCAGGTGTGTTCAAGCTCCTCCATTATTCCCAAAGACTCATGGGATACGGCTTTGGTCCCCCTGTATGTGACTCAGCATCAGTGAGAAGATGCCTCTCTCCTCACTCTGTCTCTTTCCCCTCCCTCTAAACCCCCGCCCACTCTCCACTGTGCCTCTCTGTCTCTCCTCCCCTCTCCTCTCTCCTCCTCCCTTTAGGAGACTGATCCCTTGTTCCAGAGAGGAGAGGAAGTGAAGGGCTCTCACTTTGGCTCTATTTCTGGATACCACAAACATCATGGAGTCTGTTCTCAATGTATTGGTGTTAATGGAAAAGCTGTGGGATATGGCATATTGTTGCAGATATCTTCTGTTAAAAACATCTAAGGTTAATTTGATTAAATGTGCTGTTAAGATAAAGATCTGTGACATGTTCATATAATTGAAATTCCAGTTTGCTACTCTCTATCGCCAATTGATGAAACACAACAGTGATTCAACCTGTAGAGGCTTTGCCACGTCTGGCGCCATTATGGAGGTCCAGTGGAGAATTGGCTGTGTGCAAAAAATTGCTAAAAATATGACTATTGGACAAGAAAAAGAGAGGTAGCTGAAAAAGATTAGGTGTGAGTGTAGGTCAGTGCAGTAATGTTATAATTAAAAGTGAATAGTTGTGTGATAAGGTAGATTTGTGTCCAAATGTAGGTTACTGTGACTCAGTAAACTGTCTTGTCTTTAGCCAAACTGTTAGCTAGCTCACTAGCCAGCAGGCAAATCTAACAAAGCAACCCATATTAATGTTAACATGTGACTACTAACCACTACTAATGCTATCTTCTGCTAGATACAATAGCTAGTGCATCATGTTGTAAACATGACAGTGATGGTTAGCTGACCAGATACTATAGTTAGCTAGCTAACAAGCTTACATTATCTCAACACAAATTTGATCAGATGTATCAGTGGAGAAATTATCAGTTACCCGTCAAAAAGAGCACAAAAATGAACCATATCTTTTGAATTCTGTTGAGACGGCCAAGCTGTAACATGACACTGGTGTGGACTTCCACTATGACCACCAGAAGGTACTTTACATCACCTGAAAACCCTCTATGCCAGTTCATGAAAGCTTTGATTGCTCCGTTTGGTGTAATCAACATGGGGTAGTAGGTAAGTCTTTCCAGGGAAAAATCCTCAGGATATGTTTTGTGTTACCGGAGGCAGCAACAACACAATAAAAAAAAACACTACAGCAATGACGCTTACCACCAAAGATGTCACCAAATCAAAAATAAATAAATAAATAAATGTAATATCCATGGCTAAAATTGATAATTTTGTCATCAGTAATTTTGAGAAAAACAACTTAGTTTCCATGCATGGCTATGCTCATGCAGTCTGCTAGAGGAAAAACTGCAGGACAGTGCATGCGGCAGACCTTTACAGACCGGAAGGCGGGCCGGCTTTTTTAACCTACTGAGTGATTCATCTGTTCAATAAACACTCTTTGCTTGCTCGCAGCCCCGCAGCAAAGCACCGCAGATCCCTCGCCATGGCGACGGAGAAGAGGAGAGAGCTCCAAGAAGGGACAAATCAGAGAGCAGCTACAACAGTCTCAGTTGTATACACGGTTAGGATTGGTCGAGCCGACCATAGCACCATCAGTGAGAGACGGCACTGAGCATCACTGTATGTTTAACGACTAGGTTTACAGTTCGTCCCTGTTTCTTTAACCCTGCGCGACACAATGGTCTTTTTGTGTAAATTAGTTTTACTATGGCTGATTTACACCTGATACCGGCTGATACCGATAGGACCAGGGGGAAATCATTCTATAATGACACCAACCACTTTTTGTTTTCCAAAAGCAGATTTAGGGTTACATTTAAATGTTCCCTATAGGGTCGACGATAAAAAGTGACATTATCTGTTATCACAGAGAGGGGGGATGGGCGACATTAAGTACAGTAGCATAGTAACTTTCTCTCCATCTGCCAAAATATCGCTTGTTTACAATGTTCCTTGCTGTATGCTGTAAACTGGGTGTAATGACCTGGCAAATTAAACAGATGGCTGTGTTAGAATGTCCTAGTTGCATGTGAAAGAGTATATACGACTATTTTGTTATGACTGTATCTTTGAAGATAGTTAATTAAACAGTTCGGTGTGTTAGAGTAGTTAGTACATATAACAATAACAGAGTATAGGACTGTACATGAAAAGAACATTACTCAAGGCTTTCTTTACTTCGACGGGTAGAATGCACGAAAACATGCAGTAAACCTTTATGAAAATAAAACTTTATTTTGAGTGAGGGAGGATTGCTGACTTACCTTGCGTGGTCCCCTTCTGCAACAGTGAGACGCACCGGCTGTATAACAGGAGTGCGCTCTGGTGCATCGCTGTTTCACCATGGTGCCCTAAACTAAACAACCTGAAGTATGAGTGTATGTATCTGTCTGACACTTGCTTTGCCTGTCTGGCGGTCAGTTTGCTATTCAACCCAAGACAGAAGGCAAGACTTTCTGTCTTTGCTCCCGCACAGCGTGCAAGTGCAGCAGAGCGACTAGGACCCGCCTGACCAGTCTGGCCCATGGACCAGTGACAGATCATCTGCTCACCAGTGACGAGCTCTGACAGTGGAGCATAAGCCTGCACAGTTTACAGTAGGCAGTGGCCCATGTTGGCTATTAGGCTACGATTCGTAAACCCTAGTTCTATTATTACAGACCAGGCCTTCGTTCAGAGACTATAATCTGATGTGCAACATGTTAAAATGTATCAAAGACCAAAACAACCTACAACCTACCTATAGTATTCCTGTAATAAAATGTATCAGGTTACCACAGCAAAACTACAAGTCTCTATATGAATATTGTATGGATATTATAGTGATACAGGAAGAGATATAAGATTATTATAGGAATTAAATTACAGTGATTTTTCGTATAATATAAAAAGCCAAGGGTGTGGAGATGGTGGACAAAACGGCCTTTGTGTTTTCTCATGTTGGACGGATTGTAGTGTCTGTGTGGCCCCTATGAGACAGCTCGCCCCAGCGCGCTTTCAACCTCCAATCTGGGACAGGAATCTTTTGTCTTCACTCAAAAGTCCCGCCAAGTCGCTATGGAAACAAGCTTCATTAGGTTAAGCAGGCAACACTTCCAGTGCATCCCTGAATGCAGAAAAACAGGCACACTTTGAGAAATCGGTGCTACTGACTTCTGGGTCTGGCAGTGGTGCGGATAACCATGAATACCCTTCAGAAAAAGAAATACAGTTATCCTAAAATCCTACAAGTATCTCAGCAAGTCCCTGTAGGGATATAATCGCGATGCATTGGGGGTAAAATACCATTAAATACGATAAAGTAACTATAAGCTCACTATTTGGTGCCACAGACGCACTTTAAGTCCCTATAGGAATATTATAGGAACGTTATAGTGATTTTCGTTCGGAGTATCTCGAATACTCGATGATGATACTTTGTGTAAGCCCTAGTGTGCGTGCGTGTGCATGTGAGTATGTGAACAGCAATTACTGCTGCTTGTCTAGTGCTATTTTTTTGTAATGATAAATATATCACACACAAGACGACAGCCAATACACAGTAATCATACTTTCGTATAGAGTTGTAGTCGTAAAATACTTTCTAACATTACACAACACTGCCATCATGCGGACAGACAGGAACAGACAGACAGGAAGTAGTGTCTCGGGTTTACCAAGAATCTTGTTGGTTGACTGTACCGTGATGTCACTTCCTGCATATGACTTTCCCCGGGAAGACGATTTGGCGCGGAATGTTCTGTTGTTGTGTTGACCTGCCACATTTAGGAGACAGGGCTGAACGTTGTCAATAAGCTTACGTTAAAGGAAAAGGTAAAGTAATGTCTCCGGTATCAAACCCAGAGAAAGACACGGACAACTCGGACGGCGGTGAGTTGTGTTGCCCAACTTGCTAGCTGGCAGTGTTGCACAGGGAAAGCTAAGGAGTTGGCTAACGCGTTAGCTTACTCTGACATACAATATAATTACAGGTATAACGTTAGCTGTCTAGCCTAGACTTTAGATTTCAGCTAGCTAACAATTGGCTAAATTGGTCTATTGTAGATTAGCTGTGAGAGAGCAGAACTGGTACGATGTAACTTAAGCTATCGTGTTAAGATATAGCTGTCAAATATCCGCCTGTCTTTGGCTTCATGTTATGTTGAACATTCCAACTTTCTCCTTGTCCACTGTTCTTCCATGAAGTAATGCTCGTTTCCTTTATAGAAATATTAAAATTATTAGTATTAAAAGCTCTGCTAATGTTAGCATGAAGAAACCAAACTGTCATGTCTGCACCTGCTGATGCATCATCATGTGACGTTCTGCCCTCTTCCTCTCCTCAGGTGATGGTCCAGGTGACTCCTGTGGTCTGGCAATGTCCCGCTCTCGACGGGAGAAGAGGGAGAAGGTGGGGAGGAAGTCTGCACTGGAGCAACTCAGGAAAGCAAAAAGGGGGGAGAAGATCAAATATGAGGTGAGAGTGTCAATGTGTGTGTTGCTCATGCATGCATGCATGTAGAAGTGTGGGAATCCCATATTCTGTGTGCGTTCGTATGTGTTAACATATTTTGTTCGAAGATTGTTGTAGAAACAGACAAAGCAGTTGTAAAAGTTATAAAAGACTTTTAAAAACCGCTTTATTGAAAGTGTTTATTGAATTTACCAGTGTACTCTTCCAGAAGGGCAACTCTAACATGCCATATTTTTCAGCAGAGAATGGCACATATCAGGCCTGTTGTTTACTTATCTGCCCATGTTTGTCCAAATAAGTGATGGTCAACCAATGTGTGTGCCTGCACGCTTTCCAGGTGGAGGGGGTTACCAGTGTGTATGAGGAGGTGGATGAGGAGCAGTACTCGAAAATGGTACGAGAGAGACAAGATGATGACTGGATTATTGACGACGGTGAGTCTTGTATTGTCTTGTATCGAGTGGGAAACCATATTTATCAGCTCGTGGCCACAGTAGCTGGTGAATTAAAAAACTGAACCACTGATGGTCTGATCATTTTCATAAATATTCACAGGTCTTTCTGGCCAAAGATGCTTATCTGTAGTATTGATAGTGTTGTGATGATCTCCTCTCTTCTCTCTCAGATGGAACAGGGTATGTGGAAGATGGAAGAGAAATCTTTGACGAGGATTTGAATGATGACGTAGCAGAAAAAGGCAAAGGTAAACACCAATAGTGCATCAGACGACTGTATATGCACATTTTGAATGTGTGCGCGTGTATTTTAGTTCAGTGTTTCACAACTTCTCTATGAATATATTTTGGGCGTGTGTGCAGGAAAAGCGAGCGCTAAAGGAGCAGAAGCTAAGAAAAATATGAAGAAAGCTGTTGTGGCCAAGCCCAACAGCATCAAGAACCTCTTCATGAACAGCAATGTCAAGAAACCGGCGGAGGTATGTGCTTATTGGCATCTTTGACTTGCCAGTGTGTTTGCTTGTATCACTCACCTCCACAAAAATGACCTGTGCGCATCTGCAAGCAGTTATTCTGAGCAATTCTTTGTGGTCACATGTATACCATTTGTTTTTGTGGAAACGTGGGGAAGGTGCACACCGACATAGGGAGGTTTTGCAGGAGAGCAGAAGTCAATACTTGAAACGAAAGAGGTGGATATACACTTTTTCTTGCTATTTTTATTCACCTGTTGACCATGCATGTGATTCTATCTCTTACAGAAAGATGTGGATCTGTCCAAAGATGACCTACTAGGAGACATTTTGCAGGACCTGCACTCTGAGGTTGGTCACGTACTGTCTGCAGGATGAGACAACATAATCATGACTAGTCAGAGTTGGGTTACAACATGTGCTGTATAGAGGTGGGGCTGAGTGGGAAAAACACAGTAGAATCACACTTGTGCCCTGCTCATAAATCTGCATTCCCCTAAACCAGCTGTTTTTAGATTATTGAACCAAATCTCAACATAAATAATCATTCAATAAGCATTCAGTTCACTGCACCCTACCATTAACCAAATAGTTCCTGTATTTACAATTAACCCTGCATGATTAACATGTGAACCCTAATGCAACAAAACTTTAAACTTTCCCACTATAGTTCGGACCAAAGATAAACAAACTATAGGTGTGATCGCGGCCTAAGTTATCCCTTATATGTCGTTCCAGATATTCTCACTAGCTTTGGCTTTAACAATGTCATCTCCTGCATTTTCTTTCTAGTCGACCATTCTACCTGTAATTGCCCATACCTCATCTGACATATTATGTTTCCTTATGAAATCTTTGACTTTGTACTCTCCTAGAAGCCGTCCCTCCTGGCCCCTCCGCCAGTGGTCACTCTGAAGAAAAAGAAGTCCCTTGGATCTCCCATGAACCCATTCTCCATCAAACCACAGACGCCAAAGGTACCCCAACCCAGCAAATTTGTATTGCTAAGAAAACAAGTAATATGGTTTTGTCTGCATACCATACCAAATGTCATGGAATCAAAACATATGGTGGGAACTGTGAACTAAATATTTGGAAAATATGTACTTTTCCGATGCCAGGAGTCACCCTCGGCTGTGGTGTTGAAGGGCAAAGTGGTCCGGCCGCCCTCTTCAGACCTGACCTCCAGGCCATCGGCCCACCCTCCTCCCCCCACACCTGCGCTTCCAGTGGAGAGGAAGAGAGTGAAAGTGGAGGAGCTGAACGAAGAGGAGGGTAAGGAAGACAGATACCCATCTCTGACATTGTGCCTGCTATGACCAGTTATTCTCTCTCTCTCTCATTCTCTCACTCTGTTTTTCTCTTTGTCTGCACTGTGCCTTTCTCTGTCTCATACATAAAACACTCACTTTGTCTCAGTTTTACCTTCCTCTCTTTCATTCACTTTTTCATTCCCTTTCTAACAGCAAAAATACACTTAGAGTGACTTACCTCTTACTGACTCTGAATGTGTTGTTCAGTGAATGATGCCCTGGCGTTTGACGGAGTGGACTTTGATGAGCCAATGGAGGTTGGGCTTGAAGAGGAGGAGAGGCCTCCAGTTAAAGATGAGGCCGAGCCAGAGCCCAAAACAGAAGCTGTGGCCACAGTTAAAGTGGAGCCTAAGCCAGAACCTCAGGACCCTGTGCTCCTGTGAGTCATTCATCTGCTTATGTGTTTATTACTTTTATATCCTTTTAGGAGTAATGGGATTTTTCTGGTATAATTGTAGAACGCTACACACAGAATTAGTAGATGCTTTAGCCTGTGTGATAGATGCATCGATGCATCAAATGAATGATGTCCAATGAATGAACATGTGTTGTAAAGGCAGATTCCTGCCTCCCATGATTTGCTTGGTTAAACTGTTAAGACTTATTTTATCCTTCTTGGGTGAAGTTGCGAGTGGCCTACAAGGTGTGTGTGACTTTGGTAGTCACTCTTTTGTCCAATCCGTGGGAAATGGGCACAGTTCCTGAATAGAAGGACCCTTCCTCCCTGAAGCTGAATGGGCAGACTGGCATAGATGTGAAGCATGGGTGTGACGTGACCATGCAAAAAATTAGTGTCATGTTCACCGGGAGGAAGAACAAAAAGCTTGTACCTAGCCCACACAGCATATCAAACTGCCCAAACAGAACTAGCAGCCATTCTTTCCCCCAAACAAATTACATTTTTGAAGCATTATTTCTCTCTGTCCATTGAAGAGATGAAAGAAAAAATATGTTTATCTTATCCCTTTCTTTCGAGAATGAGAGAGATTGTGTGCTTTAGCGTCTTCCTCTCTCTGTCCTCTCCCAGGTCCAGCAGGATAGGAAGCTCATGGGGACAAGAGGAGGAGGGAGGAGTCAGCGAAGTTCCAGCAGAGGTGCAGGTCGACTCCAGCCAACTCCCATTGGTGGAGGGGCCAGACGGAGAGCAGGTTTTCCGTTTCTATTGGCTGGATGCCTTCGAGGACCAGTACAGTCAACCAGGTAAGATGTATTCCCACCTATGAGATGCGGAGTGGAAAGTATAGAGGACACTACCCATGCAATCAGGTACTAAAATTTCAAAATGTCACAACTGTGGCTTAGGTGTGGTGTACCTGTTCGGGAAGGTGTGGATTGAATCCGCCAAGGCGTATGTCAGCTGCTGTGTGGCTGTCAAGAACATCGAGAGGACCATGTACCTCCTGCCTCGCGAATTTGTGAGTTTCCTGCTCTCTGCCATGTGACTCACTCATGTCACTCTGATAGGACAATTCATCACTTGTCTGTGAGCGGCAAGCAGGTTGGAGATGATGGGAATGGTAGAATCAATCAGTTCTATTCCCCTTTCTACTTTTAGACTGTAGGGAAAACTTGAGGGAATGACCGCGACAGACTTTCTACTATGAGCAGGCTCAATAGGACAGTCAAAACCTTCTCTTGTTTTGGAGCTGGGAGATTTGTATTTTTCTATTAGAAATTCCACTATAATATGGAGTGGTGCAACATGAAGATTTCAGTCAAACTTGTTTGTTCTCATCCATTTTCCATCCATCTTTTCTAATATTAGTTGTGTTTTGATTAACAGATAGTGGACGTCAAGACTGGGGAGGTGTCGGACAGACCGGTGGGGATGATGGATATCTACCAGGAGTTCAACGAGCTCTCGGAGAAGTTCAAGATTATGAAGTTCAAGTCCAAGGTCAGTGCTAGCCCTGCTGATGGATTTCATCAAGCCCACGTCATTTGTATAACACGCGTGTAGCTTTCTTGGTAAATGATGCTCTGTTTGCTCTCTCTAGAAAGTGGACAAGAGCTATGCCTTTGAAATTCCTGATGTGCCCACTCAATGCGAATACCTGGAAGTCAGATATTCTGTGAGTAGACACACACACACACACACACACACACACACACAGTAAATCCTTCTTTCATTCCTGATAGCAGCTAGTGGTGATCCAGACCCACTGTTTGTTTGTGACCGATCCACATTCATCTACAGGCCGAGTTCCCTGTGCTGCCCTCTGACCTTAAGGGGGCGACCTTTTCCCACGTGTTTGGTACCAACACCTCCAGTCTGGAGCACTTCCTCCTCAGCAGGAAGATCAAAGGGCCTTGCTGGCTTGACATCAAGACACCACGTAAGGAGGACAATGCTATTGTATAAAATTTTGACCGGCGTTTATCAAAGTGGTCAGTATTAAAGATTAATTTTGTAACTCTGCATTTCTGACCTAACATTCCCCTTTGTCTGCTGTAGAGCTGAACAGCCAGTCAGTCAGCTGGTGTAAGGTGGAGGCTCTGGCCCTAAGGAGTGACCTGGTCACTGTGGTCAAAGACCTGTCACCTCCACCCATCACCGTCATGTCCATCAGCCTCAAGACTGTCCAAAACCCCAAGACACACCACAATGAGGTCAGAGCGCTGGCATGCATATGCACACTCACACATTCAGTTGTCACAGCAGTATCAAATGTTTGAGACACAAGAAACAACATAACAAATGATGAATGAAAGCTAATAACAAGCGATGATGCATTGATAGTTTGATGGTGCATTATTCTTTCATACACTTATACTTATATTTGAGCTGGGGTTTGCCCAATCGGACATCAAGTGAGCAAGCATCTAATACTACTATTTCCCTTTATCTGCAGATAGTGTCCCTGGCTGCGCTGGTCCATTATCAATTCCATATGGATAAAGCCCCACCTCAGCCTCCCTACCAGACCCATTTCTGTGGTGAGTGATGAAGTAGAGAGCTGCAGGAAGCAGAGTAAGAAGCAGGGTGACATACTGATCAGGGAGATTGTCCTTCAACCAAAAGGCCTGGGTTCAAGCCCTGATGACCACAAGCATCCGCCTGACTGAAGTGTCCTTGAGCAGCACACTGAATCCCTACCAGCTCCGGGGGTGTCTTTCTGTAACTGATACTGACCTCTGACCTCCCTGTGGAGAAAAAAAATACAAAAATTGTTTTAGAGTATCACAAAGCAAAGATGGCAATGGTGGAGCATGAAATGGTAATGTAGTCAAGAGGTTGAGGAAGCATAAGAGGCACTGGGCATGGGTTTTTTGTGATCAAAGTTCTTTTATTTCAGTTTGGTACCAAAATGAGAATTTGAAAAAAGCATGTAAATGTATGGGAAAATATTGTTTATCAGTCCCGACACATATAATGTGACAGACCTCAGTTTAATTTGACATATTGTTGTGTAGAATAACCTTCAGCTTTAGAGTGATATGACCTAGTTAACAGCCATATTGTCCAACCACTATGAGCAGACAGCATGTTGAATGCCAACCAACATCTTCGAGTTCAGACAAGAAATGAAGGTCTGGAAAAAGGATGGTATTTTGAAGTGGTGAACGTGTGGGAACCCTGATCATAATCTCATGGTCTCTTTCAGTGGTCAGCAAACCAAACGACTGTATCTTTCCCTACGACTTCAAAGAGGCTGTGAGAAAGAAGGTGAGCGGCCACATAGTTATGGAAAAAACTGTCCTGATATTGTCAGAGATCAATTTCAGTTAGTATTAAATTCCATGCTGGACGCTTGTGAACATGGAGATGAGTTGTGCTTACGTCTGAGTTGCCATTGCCTCTCATATGTGTCTTCTCTTTCAGAATGGGAAGGTGGAGATAGCTGCCACAGAGCGGACGCTGCTTGGCTTCTTCCTGGCCAAGATGCACAAAATCGACCCTGATGTGCTGGTGGTGAGTAGAGGATATTGGGGTTTAAGAGTGTAAGATTTATTGTGTATGGGGACCTGACCTCAACACTTCAAAATGTTATGTATAAAATACTGTGTTGTGCATTGTCATACTCGTGAAGATCAGAAAACAAATTTCCTTGAGAAAGTTGAGAAAAAGTTGCTTGATTCCCCCCCCAACCCACTGATTTGATTGATATCTTGCAGTGTATTATTGGCTGACTTTGACTTTGTCCCAGGCTCATGAAACATTCTACACTGACCATATCAGCTGTCAGTTACATGAAGTAGGCAGTTATAGGTAAGAGAGTTTCTGCAGGATGCTATATGCTGACCTTTTCTCCTCTCTCACTTCCTGTAGGGTCACGACATCTTTGGCTTTGACCTAGAAGTGCTTCTGCAGAGGATCAACGTGTGCAAGGTTCCCCACTGGTCTAAGATTGGACGGGTCAGGAGGGCCAACATGCCCAAATTAGGGGTAAGAAGAGCAAAAGTTGACTGTTTTTTTTGAAGCTTTATTTTATGAAGTCATACATTTCTATTACGTACATCCAAATTGACTGCACTGAAACTGCTGTTTGTGTGCATGTGGCGTGGATGCTTGCAGGGCCGTGGTTCCTTTGCAGAGAAAAGTGCCACCTGTGGCCGTCTGGTGTGCGACGTGGAGATCTCTGCCAAGGAGCTGATTCGCTGTAAAAGTTACCACCTGACTGAACTGACTGCGCAGGTGCTGAAGACGGAAAGAGCCACTATCCCACAGGAGAACATCAAGAATCTCTACAGGTGTGTTTGTCGTCATCTTCTAAGTTACAGACGTCCTCAGTAGAATGGTATGATGAACTGTATCCTAAGAGGTGTATGCACTCGTTGTACTGTAGTGCACTTTCGATAAAAGCATCCACTGAATGGCATATGATATTCCACAAATTGGCATATGATTTCTGGAAAATGCCAGACCTCACAGGGAGGGGGGGTAAATGTGTTGAAACTACTGAATTTTCACATTGAAAATTGTGTGCATAACGTGTGCATGCATGGACCCTCACCTGCTGTAGTTGTTATGTACTTAGATGATGTACTGGTGACAGATAGAAAAATATTTGTGTGTTTTGTGCACACGTGCATCAATGTGGTCCCATGTATAGTATGTGTATATGCTAAAGTGTGTGTGTGTGTATGTGTGTGTGTGTGTCAGTGACTCTCCTCACCTGCTGTACCTGTTGGAGCTGACATGGACAGATGCCAAGCTGATCCTCCAGATCATGTGTGAGCTCAACGTGCTGCCGCTGGCCCTGCAGATCACCAACATCGCCGGAAATGTCATGGTAACACACAAAACGCCGGTGTTTCCTTTTACATTCATTTGACGGTCCTCCCACAGCTAGGAAAAATGTATACTGAATGTTGAAAATTAACAAAATACAATGAACAGTCATTGTCTAGCCTTATTGCCCAGCCCACCCAAAAGAAAACAAAAATAAAGTTAACAGAAAAGTTATTCCTACAGTTTTGGGGCTTAATGGGATTGGGGTGCAAAATTTTTTATGATTCTCTCACATTTCTCCCCTTTCTACTACCTTATTATCTGCTTTCTGCTCCCATGACCTCATTGCTACCTGCCTCCGGTCTGCAGTCTCGTACTCTGATGGGCGGTCGCTCTGAGAGGAATGAGTTCCTGTTGCTTCACGCCTTCCATGACAAGAACTACATCGTCCCTGACAAACCCTCCTTCAAAAAGGCCCAGCAGGGAATGGTACAACACGCACACAAACGCCTTCCTTTTTACATACTTGTTCCTGACCATCGCTTGTGAGAACAATATTTTTTTTTGACAGGAAAATTGGACTAGATTTATAACTGCAGTGATGTAATGCATATTTTCTGGTCTGTTTCTTTTATTTTCCAGGTTGAGGGAGAGGAAGAGTTGGATGCAGGGAAAGGCAAGAGGAGGAAGAAGGCAGCATATGCTGGAGGTCTGGTGCTGGATCCTAAAGTTGGTAAGTGTGTGTTTGAGTTTAACCTTGTTTTCCTCAACAGCTTTCCTCCTGTTTCTTTCTTTCTCTTTATTTTTCCCTCTCATACCGTACATCCCTGTGTTCATGTATCTGTAACCCCCCTCCCTCCGTCTCTCCGTAGGTTTCTACGATAAATTTGTGCTGCTGCTTGACTTCAACAGCCTGTACCCCTCAATCATCCAAGAGTTCAACATCTGCTTCACCACTGTACAGAGGGAGGTTCACCACCCACGCAAGAAGACTGAGGTGTGTGTTATTATTGAATATGTTTGCGTGCGTTGGTGCATTCTCCCTCCACGGTTGTCAGTTGTCAACCCAGTGGTCTGACAAATCAATTGGTCTACTATGATTTCAGACCCAGATCCATTAGCCCATGAGAGGAGTGAATCACACGTTCTCTTCTGTCACCAACTGCCATTGAACTGCCCTTAAACAAAGAACTTAACTCAGAACTTGTAGGTCCTTTTATTAATTGGATACTGCTCAAAAAGAACTGACATGATTTGTGATGATTGTAGCGCCCCAGGTACATAGGAGTGAAGTGTCCAGCTACCCAACATGACTTTGGCTCTTGAAGACCAAAAAACGTTCCTACTGTTGTTTCCACGGTAACAGGAGGACGAGCCAGATGAGATTCCGGAGATTCCGGATGCCGACCTGGAGATGGGAATCCTGCCCAAGGAGATCAGGAAGCTGGTTGAACGCCGTAAACAGGTCAAACAACTGATGAAACAGCAGGACATCAACCCAGACCTCTACCTGCAGGTACACACACACACACACACACACACACACACACATACACATTTCCAGAGGTGTGAAATCCAGGTTCAGAAAGCAAAACCACTTGGGGAGGGACTAATAATTCTGATCACCTGGTTAAGGGCACGGGTGGAGACAAATCCTGGCAGGCCTTGGACTTTCTTTACTTTTCTTACACCTCTGTTTGTCACAGTCATACACATCCACACACCTACAGAAATGCAAACACACACCAGGGTTGAGATATTTTGACTATACCACTCACTTTCATTTGTAATGGAACATTATTGTTCTCCTGTTTTGTGTTACTGATCACACACTAACACATACAGCTTAACATTGGGTTAACATGCACAGTGTCCAGTCTTAACCTTATTAAGGTATTGCTCCAACTGCAGCATTTGTCAAGTAAGGTCCTAATCAGTAGAATAAGCACGACTCTACTACTTACTCTACTGCTACTCTACTTAGAATTCTGCTCATTCTTTAGGCTATTTGATCCTGTAAACACCTTCGCTCCATTTCATTCAGATTTTTAAATGTGCTCAGAAAAGGTTGAATGAATGACAACATGCCGACACTCACGTGCTGAACGAGCACATTACAACATTTTCTGCACATGTTCTACAACATTTTTCTGTGCCAGAGTAATGTTGCTTGCAACAAGCTGTTCTGTGGGTAGATGCAAATCCGGGGTTATTGGGGGAATTTGTCTTACTTCAAGCTACGTAAACACTTTAATTGAACCATCACCATAACCTGAATATTGTGTGCATGTTAACATAGCCATTGTGGACTGCTTGGCCTAACTGGAGTCTCTCTCTATGCCTCAGTATGATATCCGTCAGAAGGCTCTGAAGCTGACTGCTAACAGTATGTACGGCTGCCTGGGATTCAGCTACAGCCGCTTCTACGCCAAGCCACTTGCTGCCCTGGTCACACACAAAGGCAGAGAGGTGAGCCAAACCTACATGCCTGCACACATTGACACTCACCGGCACATAATACAGACCCTTCCAATTAAACACAAGGGACGAGAGGTGGGCCAAACTCACAAACATACACATATATATACTCATGCAAATACATGCTTATACACTATATGGCCAAAAGTCAGTGGACACCCCTACTAGTTATTGAGTTCAGGTGTTTCAGCCACACCCATTGCTAACAGGTGCATAAAATCCAGCACATAGCCATGAAATCTCCATAGACAAACATTTAGAATGGGTGGTAAAGAGCTCGGTGACTTTAAACGTGGCACTGTCATAGGATGCCACTGTCATAGGAAGCCACCTTTACCACAAGTCAGTTTGTGAAACGAAGTGGTAGACCACCCAATCTCACAGAGCGGGGCCAACGAGTAGTGAAGCGCGTAGTGTGTGAAAATCGCCAATCATCTGTTGCAGCACTCACTACAGAGTTCCAAACTGCCTCTGGAAGCAACATCAGCACAAGAACTGTGCGTTGGGAGCTTCATGAAATGGGTTTGCATGGCCGAGCAGCTGCATGCAAGCCTGACGTCACTGCACGTAATCCCAAGCATCGGCTGGAGTGGTGTAAAGCACGCCGCAACTGGACTCTGGAGCAGTGGAAACGTGTTCTTTAGAGTGATGAATCACGCTTCACTATCTGGCAGTCTGATGTACGAATCTGGGTTTGGCGGATGCCATCA
>OOFE01011631.1:6845-21738 GCA_900323365.1 Monocentris japonica
TCTGTCTTAACAAGCTCTTGAGGTGTCTCAGATCAACACACTAATTAAGCTTGCTGACTTATCAGTCAATTTCTAGGGTGCAATACTGAAAGTTGGATGAAATTAGCTAATGAGGAGTGCTGTGTGTGTGTGTATGTGTGTGAGGGAGAGAGAGAGAGAGAGCGGGAGAGAGAGAGTTCTGACCTTTCCCTCTCACTGAAGGTTGAACATAAATTCCTCAGATTTCACACTTTAATTTCAATCAAGGGCACAGGTGTTTATTTTGGCATGGCTAATTTGGAGTGACAAGAATCATAAATATCTTTCCTATCCCAGGGTGACAGGGAGGTAGATTGAAAAGGCTAGACTAGGCCTATTGCACAATCACAAAACCTAGGCGCCATAGCAGTTACCAGAATGTGATTCTTGTAGAGCTCAAAATCAAATATTATGTAAGCATTACTAAAGCTGACTGTACTTGTCTCTCTGCATCACAGACGACTTTGGCTATGGCTATGCCGCACCGCCAAAGCTTTAGCTGTAGCAGGTTCTATGAGTTGCTGTCCATGGTGCTGAATCTGAATGCTCCTCAGCAGCTGCCCCACCTGCTAAGAGAGCATTTAACGAGGCTTTTACGAGCTGTGCTGTCCTCTCACTGAATTATTATTTAAAATAATAGTAAGATGTAAAAAAAAAAGCAAAAAATAAAAAAACACAAAGAGCACAAATAGAAAAACACTGGGTGCTCTAGTGGTAAATGTGTTTTCTGAAATTAACGGTGCTCATACAATAATGGGAAAAGCACAAAATAGCAGTCCAAAAAAAGACTCCGCTGGTGCTCTAGGCGTTCTTAAAGTGAAGAAGAGGAGGGCAATAATAAATGTAACATAGTGCAGTTTTAATTTAAGGTTTAGCTATACTAATATAGGCTAAAATTATTGGACACCTCATGATTGCCTGGAAAGCCAGTGCAGTCCCTTTTGGACTTTCGACAAATAATGTCTTGAGTGCACGATAATGGGGAGTAATTGCGCCATTCTCTCCTGCGAATTTGATTAATAGAGTATCGCACACTTTGAAAGTACTTGTTTATTTCTCTTAATTAGAAACCTACATGTTATCTCTTGAGATCAGCAGACACGGTATATGTTCCAGTGGAAATCGGCCAGAGAGGCAGGCGTTTCGTGTGTGCTTGGAGACGAAATCATACTGAATCACACTCAGAGACCAGGGTGATCTTCAATATAACCATTGGTGAGCTACGTTCACTTTGTTTTTGGATATTTGTGTTGTAATTGATGAATGAGTATTGGTCTAGAAAGGCTCGTGGCATGTAGTACATAATATGATATAGCAAAGTGTCAATGTGATATCTAGCCTACATTGTTTTCTTTCCTCTTTAGACTGGAGAGCTGTAGCGCATCGTGGACCAGAGGCCTTCCTGGAGATCAACTATGCCTTTTCTCAGGACTGTTGTAAACGACTCACTTCTCATTCACCCCCCTGGCTTCTATATCATCGGATTTGAGACTCTACCCTTCATCGATCTGTACTTCGTGTTTCTAGCGCTTGTTTATGTGGTTACGGTAGTGTTTAACATTTTGGTGATCTACGTAATTGCCTTTAACCACTGTTTACACACTCCCAAATTTTTGGCTGTTTGCAACCTCGCAGTAATTGATTTAATCCTGAACAGCTGCACTATCCCCAGCATGATAAAGACATTTCTCATTAAGGACAATTTTGTTCCATTCAATTTATGTTTGCTACAGATGTTTACCTACTATACCTTTGTAAGCCTCGAATCATTTGCACTTGCTATACTTGCCTACGACAGGTTGATCGCGATATGTTTACCTCTGCGTCGGCACTCATTCAACACACTATGGAGCATGTTTTGTATCGTCGGGCTGAGTTGGTCTTACTCTATGGGAGCAACAGCGTTTTGCACGGGAATAATGACCAGACTCTCTTTTTGTTATTCTGTCAATGTGTTGAGCTACTTCTGTGACTACGCGCCTGTATTTAGACTCGCCTGTAATGATTACACTTTGCACTGGGCCTTGTCCTCTTCTCTCAGTTTGGTGAATCTGCTGACCCCTTTGATTTTCATTATTCTGTCCTACGCCAGCATCCTGGTGACCGTGTTCAGGATGAAATCAATGGACAGTCGGGTGAAAGCTCTGGCCACCTGTATTGAGCATCTCATCCTTGTGGCTGTGTTTTACATTCCGATTCTCACCATTTTCATGGTTGGACTCTACCTGCGAGTCATTGACCCGAACCAGCGTGTACTGAGCCTGTCGATGTCCTCTTGCATCCCACCCTGCATCAATCCCATCGTTTACTCCTTGAAAACAAAGGAGATCAAAATCAGAGCCCTTGCACTGTTCAACAAAATAAAAGCCACTGTCTCATAGATGCTAAGTTATTGTTTAGAGCCAATATAATGCTTTAAAACGCGGAGCTTTCAGTGAAACGTGAGATGTATGATAGTAAAGTAATAAGATACGTTTAAAAAAGGTTTGTTTTCCTAAACGTGACAGTGGAGTAAAAAGATACAGTCAGTGTTGAGTAGGAGAGACCAGGGATGGTTGTAACATTTATTTGCACACTGCTTTGTTGCTGGCCTTTAAAACTTAGTAGAGTAGCCATCGAAAAAGAATTGTGTCAATCTCTCAAACGGCAGCAGACAACATAGGCTCCTTAAGACAAAGATGAACTCAGACAATGTAATTAATCAGTTAAAATGAACATGAAAAAGATTTAAATTGTAACAATGATTTGTTCACTCATTGTAGAAAACAATGAGAAATAAATGAAATGTGTGGGTGTTCATTATGACAAAGAGCTCAAACCAAGCCCCAATCCTGGTTCACACTTCATGTGGATAGTCCAATGCTGACCAATTGACAATAATGTGTCACTAAAAAGTCTACTGAGTTTCATTAGATACTCACAATAGTGTGAAAATATATTAAAAGTCTGTGTTAAGGTTAATAGGTTGGCATTAGAAATAGGGTCAGGTTAGGTGTTACAAGTTTGTAGAGATGCAGCACATAGTGACAAGTGACACTTTGTTGAACATCTACCTTTTGTCCCCTCATAGTTAGTTGAGTATCAATTCAGGACTATCCAAATAAAGTGTTAGTCAATCCTGTCAGACTTCCTGTTGTTTAAAATGTAAAAATGAACTCTTGAGTAGGTGCTTCAAATTAGTGAGGTTCATGAAAACACTACTGTAGGTCTCAAATATAATATTGACTGGTTGCCTCATCTGCACTGCCAGTGAGACGTGTGAACTGCATCAGCAATTGTTTAATTAATGTATGGAAAAATAATGTAGTTATAACAATATAGATCTCACAGAAGAGTTGTATTGGTAGGTGCCATATTTATAGACTATAGGAATACCCAAAGTGTGTGAATGGTCTGAATGGACTTCTCTTGTTATCATACTATGGTCTTATTTGGCTATTATGATTCATATTCTTTGCACCTGAGAATATTGTGTGATCTAGTTAAACACACAAGAAATAATTGCTTGAGAAAATATAAATGTTTTTGTATATAATGTAAATAGAAAATAAATTATTAAAACAGTGAGATGGTTGTACAGTATGTGGTTTAGATTATTTATAATTGGCAAATGCAACACAGTTGAGGCTGTTTACCTTAATTAATCTCTGTTGTATTAGGAAATTGAACGCTTTGATAGCCTTTGTTCGAAATCATCAAATAAATAAGTAGTTACAGTTAATTCACGTTATTTTAGTGCCTAAACATTTGATTTTATAAAATTTGTATAGCCATGAAAGTGCTTACCCAGGGTCATGTCTAGCATTGTCTGTCCACTGTTGATTGCTTGATCCTAGTGTACTTCATCTTGGAGAAACTGGGGGTGATACATAATAATAATAACAATAATAATAATCTCAACAAGGTTTTTACTGTGAAAGACTTTAATTTGAACCTCAGGAAGCAAGAATGCTGTTTTTCAAATTTTTATTGTCTCACCACAAACACACATACATTACTTCATGTTGTTGATAATGTTATATCAAGTAGCAAATATTTGTAATTACATGGTAGTTGTATGAGATATATGATTATAGCTTCGAGCCTTGTTGTTGTGCGTGGAAGAGTTTTAAGATTAGAAGATTTTTATATTACAGTCTAGTTTGTATTAGTCATACCAGATACATGCAATAACATATATTCTGGGCGGGAGGGTGACTTTGTGGTTAGAGACACAATTCTTCAACTGGATGACCCCATATGATTCAATACAGTATCACATTTTAGCATTATTATCACTGAAGCCTAGAGGAAATATGAGGAACAATACTGTATTTCATGTACATATAGTGTTGAATACTTATTGTATTAGTTGGAAGTTCAGATAAATGTATAATGTGATATTTAAACGATAAACAGCAGCTCAATAATCTGTCAAATTAAAATCTACTTCCTGTCTTAAAATATGATGGAATAGCACCAATTACAAACATAATTTAAACTTTCACATGTTCCTCTGTTCAGTATTGTGACACATGCTGCTCCATAGGTGTTCCACTGAAACACACTGGTCTGTATATTGTTCTGAAGGTGTTCAGAGGGCAAAGAGACACTGCCTGTTCACTACCATCCACATCTATTCTAGACTGGATTTTGTTCTTATAAAACATCAATGTTTAGTAATACAACATAAAAAGTGACGTTGAGATTGTTGATTGCTGATGTGTCACATTTTTCACAAGTTTAGTATGCACACACTCATCACTGCAGAGTGGAACCGAGGAGCAACTGATATTTCAGGATTCCAGTGGTATTCCAGAAGTAACTGAAGACAATGGCAACATTCTAGAACTTTCCCAGGCAAATTATGACCTCTGTGCTCTAACATTCTTTGGACATTTTGATGTTTCTGTCAACATTGAGCTTGCTCCACAAACAGTTCTTTGTGCGTTTTACATCACTATAGCCCATTCTTTTTGATTGAAAGGCGATACGCCATTTGCACTGTGTGCCCCTACTTCTAATACATATTATTCATATTCCAGTAATGTATATTTAGCAACCAAGTAGTAAATATATACTCTAGGTTATCCCACAAAGACCTGTACATTTCTCAGTTGGATGGTAAATCAGTGACTCATTTTCTATGGTATATCTGGCAAATGCAGATCCCTGTGGCATAAGTTGAATTACAGTAATCCCACACCAGATTTTAAAACATTATTGCTATTGAAACATTATTCCAAATGTGGGAACATTCTAAATGATGATTGTTTTTTTTTTAATATCCTATAACAATTATTCATTCTAACTACTTGGAAATGTCTTCTTGAATTCAGTGTTCATTAACTTCCCATTCCCATTAATCACCCAACCATCTACTGTAGCTCTACTAATTAGCTGCCAGTGAGTCCAGTCTGTTTGAGCAATCTGTGGGTGTGATGGGCAGCTTCTCATTCAAACGGCTGTGAAAAATGCAGTTTCAGCAGTTTGAATATTTCATGCTGCTTTCACTTGAGAGAAGTTGCTGATCCTCTGACTGGTCATGACATTGGTTTGTTACCTCAGAGGCAACAGCAGCTGCTCTGACAACCTGTCTATCATCTTCTTGAGTATTCTAAGTGCCCTTTCCCCACCTATATTAGTCCCAAACCAAATATTAAAAACATGCCTGATTTTTTAACACACAATGGCAGTATAGGTACCATTACAGTTCACTACTTTTCCCCTTTTGCACTGGACTCCCATCACAAATGTTTTATTTAATTAGGCCCACAAAACTTCCAGAAGATTGAGCAGTAAATTCTGGTGTCCAGAACCTGTCCTCTCTATGCCGTGTTTCAGCACTGATCAGCCACACACCTAGAGGATTTCATCTGGCATACAATATCTCACCCAATCATATCCACCTACAACATCAATCTCTACAACAATAGGCTAAAGGGACAGCTGACTCTACGGGTTGATTATACCTGCAGCTACCCATCCATTAAACTGCTTCAGTTTGTGGACAGCAACACTAGTGGGCCTCATTGCCAATAACAATGAGGCCTGATGAAATGAGGGTTAACCTTCTAAGGTACCTGCCTGCTCGTCTGCCTCTAGAGATAAACGGCTCAATAGTGAACCCAATAGTCACATCAGTTTCTGGAGACAACTATTACCGAGATACAACTGGGACGAGAATATCTCCTACCTAATCAAAAATTTTCATTTCAACAGCTTCTTCTGAAGAACTGTCACCCTAGTTAAACTGTTCTCCTAAGTGCATTATTACCCAAGCCCTAGTTTTTTTGCACCATCCCCCATTGCTACAATGTCAACATGAACCTGTGGAGTTCAGGCTCAGCATATAATATTTTTCAGCCACATAAATGTAGATCCAGCAACACTGTTTTTTCATGCATGTCATTGTATTAAGAGTCTCTTGCTCATGGTAGACAGGACTCATGCAGTATTTCTCGCTCAGTACCTCTATAACTACAATGGTAATGAATGCCACAGTGCTCAAATACACAGAGAGGATGAAAGCTGAATGTACAGTATATATGTGGAATTATACGTATAGCTTGCAATTCTCCTTTACACTGTATGAGAATTCCTGTTGTCTTTGTAGCTGTGCCATGAAAATTTACAGCACAACATGCCAGTATGTTCTGTAGGTTGTCATGTTATGACTCTGCACAAATATCACCAGGAAATGTTCTTGGACATTAATAGTTATTTGGGTTAAAGTGATTCTGTTTGAAGCAGCCTATTCAGCAGTTCAGAAACCACATAGTACCAACATTCTGTGATTAATAAGATGGCTGACCCATCTGGCATGTAGCAACCTAATCACTTTTTTAGAAAGTTCAGTGAACTGACAATTATCAGATGAGATTTAGATTACATGAAACAAAGTAAATATTTTACTGAGTGCTGAAAAATAATGCCAGGTCAAGTGTTGCTATCTCTGGCAGGACTTCAAGTTGTTAGCCTACCTCATGTTTCCCAAACTATTGCCTCTCTTTGCCATCCTACAGTAATTTGTGCCTATAGTGACAATAATTTCACAACTGTTCTCCTTCATGTACAAAATCAGTGTGATTCATGGGATTATCTCTCCTTATAGATATATAATTTAACTCTGTTAATTTAATCTCAATAATTAAACCTATAAGTGACTGGACTTCATAAACTTGTTGGGAAATGATCCATGTCAGCTCAAGTGTTTTATTCAATATTCTTCGAGCCTGCTTCAAGCAGGTTGGAAAGTAGTTCCTATCTCACCAGTTGATTTATGTGGTAGCAAGTGATATACCTTTATGTGGCATCAAGGGGACTGTGGGTATTTATTTCCTCAAACAGATTGTGTCAAGGGGTAGCATCTGATACAGTTACAAGCCATCTATTTAATTTATGGTACCAAAGCCTCAGTAAGTCCTGTTTACTACCCCTCACCTATGGCTTACTCAGCTCAGGACTACATACTGAACTGTCATTCTGCCATAAGTGTGCTGGCCTAAAGGAAAAATCTATACTTCACTTTTTCTAATTTGACATGGAAAATAATATTGAATTCTTCTAGCTTTTTTGTCCACTTTGTGGCTGATTCTGCTGGCTGTATTATCATAATATCATTATATAATTATATACATGGATTTAATGTAGGCTTCAGAAAGTGTGCATTTGTGCTCATATGTATTTTCTAGAGAGGTCCAGGTTTTTGGCCCACTCCACCATCAAAGTTCATCAGATTGGTGAGGAAATTGCCAAATACTGCCCTCGAGTGGGTATTTGGCTACAGTACTGCTGCATTGGGGCCATCCTGTGTGTGGGTATACACTCTATTGCAATGAAACTTAAAAATCTCTTGCCAATCTGCAATCTATTATAATTATAGAAACTTACATTGCTCCACTATCACATGAGCTCAAGGCCAGAGCATCCAAGTGTTTTAATTTCATGGAGATGGTAAAATGTAAAGATTTTTTTGACATGCTGTCGCTATTTTTTGCATTTTAATTGACCAAATACTGGCTGTTTAATTTCCAATCACTTGTCTCGTCATTGAGGTTATTATAATCAGCCCACTAACTGCCACTTTTAGAATTCATGAAAATGTTAGAATCAGAATCATGTCCAAAGACTAGTTCTGGCTTGAGATCTTCCATTACTACTAGTGGGGAAATATTATTTATAGGTCATTTTTGTCATTGTCTGACTTGGAGAAAGCTATCAATACCCTTATTTTATCATGTATTGACTATTATCTGTATTATCTATCTGTACTCACTAAAGCTCTTTCTAGTCGGCAACTAGCCCAGAATGAAGCAGTCAGGCTTTCAGAAGCTCCGTAATAAGCCAGGACCAAGAAATTTAGAACAGATTTTAAGATAGTATTGATTATTTTTAAAACAATAAATGGCTTGTCTAGATTAAGGAACATTTAACTCCCCTTGAACAATAGCATAGTACAGATGAAGCTCTTTTCAAAAGTACAATTGTGCCTACCAGCCAAAGCAAAAGTCTTTGTTTGGACACTGGGAGGACCAAATTACTGGCATCATACAGTACCAAATGAAAACCCTCTGAATACCTTTAGAACAATGTAAACATTGGTCTGTTTCAGTGGAGCTATACAGAGCAGCATATCAGAATCTGAATCAGAATCAGCTTTATTCGCCAAGTATGTGTACACATACATGGAATTTGACTCTGGTTTCTCCATTGCTCTCAAGTACTTACATAGAATAGACATGCAGCATATGTCACAGTACTTAACACAGTAGACACAATAAATTATGTTGGTGATCGTTTGTACTGCGACATTTTTTTCTGTTTACTTTAGGGGAAAAAGTAGATTTGAATTTTAAAGGGACACTATGATATCGGGGATCAGGACACACAGCCGAGGGAAAAGTCATGAGATTGGCTGTGGAAATTACATATCTCTGAAACAGAATCTTATGTGTCATCTGTTCTACAAGTGTATAATTGGCTCATTGCCACATCTATACTTGATCCTCTGATCTGATCCTAGGTGGAGCCTTATGATGTAGACCTACCAGTGATTATTTTGTTGCTTTTATCAGTTTAATATCTCACCATCCTAATATCACATTACTGAGCACAGAGAAATATAAATTTTCTGAGGATCTTATCAATATATCACATACACAACTAAGCAACACTATAGAAAATATAGTATTGGAGCTCATGTTTCCTTTACAAAATTAATTCAATTAAAGTTATTTCATTATTCTCCAAAGGGAAATAGGGAAATATTTTATTTTTTAAATTGTTTTGATTACCAAGCTCATGTTACAAGTTATATAACACAATTTCCACATCTGCAAAATATTACCTATAAAATATGAAATGAATACATTTTTATTTTTAATATGTTCAAAGGAAATACTGCACATCTTGGTACACATATAACATGAGCACACACACAGTATATCAAATTACTTTTATTTGCAGAATATAAAACATGGATTTCCTAAAAAGATTTTTTTTAGCATCTTATCAATATCACTGCATCACTACATTGAATACTGTACTGCTGCTCCTGTACAAAATAAATGCTATTACATGTATCACGCAAAGTGATATGTAGTACACCATAGCCTGTAATGGCCTCATCATGGAAATGAAAAAACAACATAGGAACAATTTAGGCCAGATGCAGACAGTCAATGTATCACACAACCCCCATATATTTCATATACAGTTTCTACTTGCTACAACAATATGAACAAATACAATCTTTTGAAAAATAACTTTGTCTCCAGGAGTTCAAATTTAAGTCTTGAACAATAACAGAATTGCCAGAATGACCATAGATTGAACAGTTATTATGAGGCACTGAGCACTTACAAAAAACTTAATGTGACACATCAAGTATGGATCTCATTAAAAAGGTCAGATTATTGATCTGACTTTGCAAATTCTACTGAATTAGTTAGTGCTTATTACTAATTGCTGGTGGGTTATCAGATATCAGGTGCTAACGTGAACTTTCCTGACCATTTTAAAAACTGTGGTTTTGATCTCTTTGGTTTTCAAGGAGTATATGATAGGATTGATGCAGGGTGGGATGCAAGAGGACAGCGACAGGCTCAACACACGCTGGTCCGGGTCCATGAGTCTCATATAAAACCCTATCGTGAAAATGGTGAGAAGAGGAATGTAAAATACAGCGACAAGAATGAGATGCTCAACGCAGGTGGCTAGAGCTTTCACCCGAGTGTCCAATGATTTCATCCTGAACACGGTCACCAGGATGCTGACGTAGGTCAGAATAATGAAAATCAAGGGGGCTACAAGCATCAACATACTGAGAGCAGAGGACAAGGCCCAGTGCAATGTGTAATCATTACAGGCGAGTCTAAATACAGGCGCGTAGTCACAGAAGTAGCTCAACACATTGACAGAATTGCAAAAAGAGAGTCTGGTCATTATCGCCGTGCAAAACGTTATTATTCCCAGGGAGTAAGACCAACTCAGCCCGACGATACAAGACATGCTCCGCAGTGTGTTGAGTGAGTGCTGACGCAGAGGGAAACATATCGCGATCAGCCTGTCATAGGCAAGTATAGCAAGTGCAAACGATTCCAACGCCGCCAAAGTATAGTAGGTAAACATCTGTAGCAAACATAAATTGAATGGAACAAAATTGTCCTTAATGAGAAATGTCTTTATCATGCTGGGGATAGTGCAGCTGTTCAGGATTAAATCAATTACTGCGAGGTTGCAAACAGCCAAAAATTTGGGAGTGTGTAAACAGTGGTTAAAGGCAATTACGTAGATCACCAAAATGTTAAACACTACCGTAACCACATAAACAAGCGCTAGAAAAATAATGTAGAGATTGACGAAGGGTAGAGTCTCAAATCCGATGATATAGAAGCCGGGGGGATGAACGAGAAGTGAGTCGTTTTCAACAGTCCTGAGAAAAGGCATATTGGTCCACGATGCGCTACAGCTCTCCAGTCTACAAATCTCTGATCTATGTCCATTGGAAAATATACTTTCTCTATTGATCTCTAGAGACAACATGGAGGCTTCTGATTAAAACAAAGAAAAAACGTTTTGGAAGGCACGCAAAATGCTTTTCCTTCAAGTTCAATTGATCCATGGAGAGCACAGCGCCATTAGAGCAAATGCATCCAAAACATCTAATTATTCTTTCAGATAATGTTTCCGTTATTCTCTCCTAATTGCCCTTGAGGGGACAGAGATGCATCAAAGCTTGAAAAATTCTCATTAGGCTCCAATACCCAGTGGTGCAGTATTCAAGGCCATAGACAGCGACTTGACCTTTGAGTGGTAGGAGAAGAGAAAATTACAATTTGGACAACTTGTTTGACACTTTTACGAGATTTTCCTTAGAATTTACAAACTTAAGTAAATATAAAGTAAATATAAGACACAATACAGTACCATGACTAATGCATACTAATCCCACAGGGTGTATTTATCATTAAACAGGGCATGCTGACCCCAGACAAAAGGATTCTCCCCTGTTTCATCGACTCCTGGGAGCCCTTCTCCTGGGAGCCCCGTTTGTGATGTCATCACCAGGGAATGCTGGTTAATGACCTTGCCTGTAAACAAAAAACAAAAAAAAACCTTTTACTGTTCAAACTTTAGCCTAATTAATCTCTTCCCCCATTAATTAAAACTGAAAAGGGAAGGTAGAATGAAAACTGATGTTACAGAACCATTAAAATATTCTCATAAGGTTGCCATACACAGCAAACCTGTCGAATGGTTAACCTTCCTCTGAAACATATTCAGAGATGTGGGACAGAAGCCTTTAGTCACTGCCCATACACACCACTCACCATCCCCACTTTTTCACACCTCTTGGTGCTAACTGAAATAATGAGTCCTGTTTCTGTAATTAGGAAGTGAAACAACCAGGAGAACACATGACTGTCTTTTTTTTTTCTTCGCTAAAAATGACCTTTCTTGCGTAAGCTTTGTGGCTTCCTGAATGCTGAATGCAGCACATTCAGCACCACGGACAGTGATCCTACAGGCACCGGTGATACTTGGGGAAGCTCATTGCAAGCCAGTACTACCCAATTGATATGTCCCATATGTGGGAGAGCAGCACGGGTGCACCAGTCCCCTGAATTACACCTGACCTATTTTTAGACCTTTAAAGCAGTAGCTGGCTGAAGACAGTGAGCATGTACTCCAGACCTGCCACCGGACAACAGCCTGCCAGCATGGTAAGTGGCTAGACAACTGAAGGACTGTTGATTAATTCCCTGACAAGAAGACTGCCTTATAAAAGAAAGGCTCGAGTGCTTAAACGTTGTCTTTGCTAAGGCTATTGTGAACCTGTTGGAGACATGTTGGAGATGCACTGTTGGAGACAGGCCCCACCTCTCTACGGCTCCTTTTTTCTGATTCTGGCTGAAATATTATCTTTGCTAGCCAGGCGTGAGTGAATAGTCCTGAGCCACTGTGTGTGTCTGCTGCCCACAGACACCAAACAAAGATAAACTGAAAAAGTCATATGGATAAAACAAAAGGAAGAAATAAATAAAAAATGCCTAGGAACGCTGATAGCAAAAGCCCAGTCACCTTTAGTCTTTAGCCTGGACACAGGAACAGTCAGAAGGGCCCTGCCTTAGGGTCTCAGGCTGCATGCAGGCTCATAAGGGATCCAAAGTTCAAAAAGAACTAGGGGCCAGGCCATGCAAGGCCTTAAAAACAGCCAGTAAAATGAATTCTAAAACAGACAGGCAAACATTCTACCTGTTTTTGATTAAGGTAGGCTCCAGACCTACCGCTTCACCATCGTAAGGGCCTTACGTGGTACAGAAGGGACCAGAGAAAATGCTGAGACTGACACATCGTTGGAGACAGGTCCTGGGTAGCCATTCCCCGTCTGCCTCACTCACCTGCTGTTCTCTCTCTCTCTCTCTCTCTCTCTCTCACTCACATACACAGGCTGCCCTGCACCCTGCCTGTGGGGGATAGACAAAACCGGACCAGGAACAATTTCAGTTACAAGTGAAAATCTTGTAACTGAAAGAGCTCCACTTTGTCCCAAATGAAAAAGCACATGTCAAATTTCATTTTCAGCAAAGACTTAGGGAAAGAACACATACTCAGTGTTATTAAATTATGTAAACCTGACCAA
This sequence comes from Monocentris japonica, assembly GCA_900323365.1. Lineage (NCBI taxonomy): Eukaryota > Metazoa > Chordata > Actinopteri > Trachichthyiformes > Monocentridae > Monocentris > Monocentris japonica. The sequence goes on from OOFE01011631.1 coordinate 19,990, forward strand.
TTCTTTCATTGCAGTTAGATTACTGTTAGTATTTCAGAGGATTCTTCCTGGAAAGTTATATTTTGAATAATTTAGACTGTGCAACCTCTTTTTGTGACCTATTTTTGATTTTTAAATGTAGGCTAGAGTACATTCCTTCACCTTCCTTTGCCCTATTCCCTTTATATTGTCTTATTTATTATGGTTTTCTGCACTGAATTTGCAATAATGCAAAATAATAATAATATTAAAGATCTGGTGGTGGTGGTAGTCGTAATAGCAGCAGCAGTGGTATTAAAATATGTGTATTTGCAAACGCAAATACTGCATTGCACTTTGAATAAGATTGGGCACAGTTCTACCTGTCCTGTCCTCAGGGATCTTGCTGGGCCTTGGCACTACTTCATCAAAAACTTGTACTGGCAGACTGTTCAGTGACAACAGAAAACAAGGCAAGGCAAAGCAAGTTTATTTGTATAGCACCTTTCATACACAAGGCAGTTCAGTGCTTTACATGAGGCATTAAAAGACATTTAAAACAAGGACATTAGGGCCAGTTTTGTTTTCCGCCATTTACGTTCAGCCTTACGGCACTGTAAGTTTACCAGAGAATGGTTTAACCTTAGCAGGTACAATGGCATCAATAACATTCACAATTTTAGCATTAAAGTTATCTACAAGTTCACTAACAGAACTTGAAGTGCCTCTGTAAACAGTGTATTTGTATTCTCATTAAAAACAGTATTTGATGTTATATGGATATCAGGAATGACAGTCATATCAAAGAAAATACAGAAATGGTCAGATAAGGCAGGATCAGTTACATCAACATTTGAAATATTGAGACCCTTAGTGATAATCAAGTCCAAGGTGTGCCCCCGACTATGGATGGGCCCTTTCACATGTTGAGACTGTTCAAAAGTGTCCAAAATTGTAAAGAGTTCTTTAGTATCATTGTCGGTGGAATCACCAGTTATAACTAGACAGTCAAAGTCAGTAGAAACATTGGACGAAAGTTCACTGAAGTCGTCAAAGAAGGTGGGACAATATTTTGGTGGCCTGTATATAATTAATAGTAGAACTCGGGGAGAAACTTTCAATATAGCAGAAAGGTATGGAAAATGGAAAATCTCCAAATGATGTCTGCTTGCACTGGAATGCATTATTAAATAAAACAGCAACCCCTGCACCTCTTTTTCCAGTTCTACAAACATCCAAAAAATTAAGGTTTGCCGGGGCTGACTCAATAAGTATAGCTGCACTGTTGCTACTGTTTAACCATGTTTCAGTTAAAAACATAAAATCAAGTGCACGGGTAATAATAAGATCATTGATTAAAAATGATTTGTTTGCTAGCAATCTAACATTAAACAGAGCTAGTTTTATGGTGTTGGTGACAGGCCCCAAGGCCATTTGTAGTTGACAGGGAATGTTTGTCAAACTTGCTAAGTTTGCAGTGTGAGTAGAATACACTTTTTTCGCTCTATTGCTAGTCAAAATAGGAATAGAAAACGTGCCGGGCACTGATGCAGACATTATTTATTGGGAATGTCTGCCAGCTCTTGGCTCCAACAGAATGTTTCTGAGTACCATATCTACAAGTGGAGCCTGTGAGATTTCAGTTATCTTTGTTGATCTTCAAGTCAGCGCTGCTGGTGGAACACACTGTGCTTTGCCTGGTCACCGGCGGTGAGGGACGAGGAGGTGGGGGGTGGCATAGCACCGAGTCCTGGGAAGGCACAGACGCAGAAGCAGAAGATGGGGGTGAGG
>OOFE01011631.1:22019-32352 GCA_900323365.1 Monocentris japonica
TAGAAAAATAATGTAGATATTGACGAAGGGTAGAGTCTCAAATCCGATGATATAGAAGCCGGGGGGATGAATGAGAATTGAGTCGTTTACAACAGTCCTGAGAAAAGGCATAGTTGATCTCTAGGAAGGCCTCTGGTCCACGATGCGCTACAGCTCTCCAGCCTAAAAAAGGAGGGAAAGCAACCTATACATCACATTGACACTTGTTTATATATATATATATCATTTAAAATAAAAACTTTAAATTAAAAAAAACTTTCATAAAATTACAACAACATAATTGCGCTAAAAGAAAGTTGCTTGCCTTGTGTCAAGGATCGTTTTGTTCTCTGAGTGCGACTCAACACGATGAGGTCTCCAGAAACACCCACGATACGTTTGCCTTTCTAATGCATGTCTTTTGGAAAATATACCTTTCTCTTGATCTCTAGGGATAACATGGAGGCTTCTAATTAAAACAAGAGGCGCTTGAGCTGCCTAATGCCCTGCCATGCTATATTAACATGTATGCCAATAAGACCGTTAGGTAAGCTAATTAATGCATTGATAGGCAATTATTTCTATGTCTACATACTTCTTGTCTTCACATAACACATGGGTGGTATTAATATGAACCCTATATCTCAATGCATTGGGACTGGGACTTATGGTTGTCCCTAAACAGTGTGATTCCTCATGTTGGAAGGATATTGATTAGTTCCAAACTAATATCAAATAAACACTGCTTCCACTGTGCCAGAGAAATTGAGATATGAGAGCACCCCAGACAAAAATCCTGCCTCACCCCACCCACTATGGGGCGCCAAATGTAACCCCCTGAATCCATTTTGTGCCACGAAATTAATTTTCATCACACGAAATCCAAAAACACCTTGTTTGATTTAGTCCATGAAATGCATGTGGGCACCTAATGTTACCTCGAAATCTATTTTGTGCCACGAAATCCATTCCGTGATACACGACATGCATTTTGTCTGGCACCAAATCCATTTGTCGGTTTCGTCTGCATTTTGTTGATTTCGTGCGGCACAAAATTGATTTTGTGACTTTCATGCGGCACAAAATTCATTTCGTGAAACATCATGTCGAAATAGACGAAATGCGGACGCAATGGACGAAATTGATTTGTTACCGGACAAAATCAATTTGGTCCCGGAGGAAATCCATGCCGTGTATCACGGCATGGATTTCGTGGCACAAAATGGATTTTGTGGACGAAATCCACAAGATAACATTAGGTGACCATATGCATTTCGTGGACGAAATCAAATAAGGTGTTTATGGATTTCGTGTGACGAAAATGAATTTCGTGGCACAATATGGATTTTGTGGACAAAATTCAGAGGGTTACATTTGGCGCCCCATAACCAACACACAAATACATTCACATCTGGCACTCCTCATGGCCTAATTTTTTCTCAGTTTCATATTTCTTTATTAGAAATTGTCTGATAAATCAGTTGGCCTGATTTTTATGTAGATCTGAGACACCTGGAGAGGATAGCAAGTCAGAGGCTGTTGCCTGGTCTGAAACTTATTGTCCAGCAATCTCTTTTCTTCCAAAGTCCTGGATGAATCAAAGCCAAGTCCAGGCTCACAATTTTGGCCCTGGTTGAGACCCACAGGTCGTCTTGTGATGACAGGGCAGAAAGAAGTTCACAACATCAGATTTAACTAATTTGGTTCCCATGTTCCATCACTTCACAAAGAAGCCACAGCCATCCACTATGCAAACATTGATTGTCATGAACATTGCAAGAAAGTTGGGTAGAGGGCATAGAGATTTTTACAGTCATTACTTCATTATTGTCTCCCTGTCTGATGTGCATAGATTCAGTCTTGTTGGACACTTTCCAGATTTTCTTCATATTTCTATGAACACTGGATGAATGAAGTAAATTAAAAACATAATACAGTGCCATGTTTAATGCATACTAATCCCCAAGGGTGTATTTATCATTAAACAGGGCATGCTGACCCCTGACAAAAGGATTCTCCCCTGTTTCATCGACTCCTGGGAGTCCTTCTAATGAGCCCCGTTTTGTGATGTCATCACCAGGGAATGCTGGTTAATGACCTTGTCTACAAACAAACAAACCTTTTACTGTTAGAACTTTAGCCTAATTAATCTCTTTCCACATTAATTAAATCTGGAGGGGATAAGTAGTCAACCTTCCACTGAAACATATTCAGGGATGTGGGACAGAAGCCTTTAGTTTTAGCTATAATGAGTCCCGTACATGTAATCAGAAAGTGAAACAAATAATCAAGAGATGTGTTTTTCATATTTTTTTCCCAATGAAAAGTGACCTTTAGTGTGTAAGCTGCTAATTTATCCTTCATAATGTAGACTAAGCTAATTTTCCCTCATCTTAAATGTCTCAAATGAAAAAGCACATGTGAAATTTATTATGTGAATGTGTACTCAGTGTTCTCCAATTATATAAACATGAACTGAACTATTCTTTAGTTGCAATTCTTTGCAGTTAGATGAGTTAGTATTAATAGTATTAGTATTAATTAGTACTTGAGTGGATTCCTCATTCCTCATTGACAAATTAAGACTGCCCAAAACATCTTTTTGTGACCTTTTTGTGTTTTTATTTTATTATTTTTAAGTGCAGGCCAATGCATGCATTGCAGCATAGAGGGTAATAAACAAGAAGGCACTCTGAAAGCACAAACCTCCAACAACACTGATAAATTCTCTTGCTGTTACACCCAAAGACATCATTTCTATCATTTAAATTTTTAGTCAAATTGATTTTTTGAGCCTGCAATAATAATCTTAGGATTTGGAATCAAGTCTCTATTTCAGTTAGTTACATGGTTATGGCTAAAAATAATAATCACTAATGGCAGATCTGGATCATAACCAAAATCTCATCAATTGTTCCTTGACCCAAGGCTTATCTGTCCACCAAATGTCATGGAAATACATTCAAAATTCTTTGGAGATAACCTGCTAACAGCCAGACAGACAAACACAATAACTAATGGGCAAAAACACAACATCCTTGGTGGAGTTTAAAAATCATAGTACCGGTGGTGGTGTTGGTAGTAGTGATAGCAGTAGTAATGGTATTAAATGCACTGTTGCATATCACACAAGCCACTTCCTGTCTCATCATCATCGTTGTGATCATCATTATTATTATCTGGGGCCGCTGCATGCATGCTTGTTTTCACATGAAACATGTCGGTCTGTTTGGCACTTTTTGTTGCATCCTCTTGCAGTGTTTTTTATTTTTTAGGTCTGTGCATTTTCAGGTCCCATGTTTTCAGTTTGTATTCTCCTTTTACTTCCATTTTGACATAAGGCCATTTACTTCTATAACATTACATAATTTGACGATAAATCACCTTGTCTTGACCAGTTCAGGAGTGGGGTAGCTGTAATCCCTCGTTTGGAGGAGTGTGTCCGTGTGTGCATGTGTGTGTTTGCCCCTGACACACACAGAAAAGGAGAGCCTACCACATGGACCGTCACCAGTCATTTCACACACTTCTCAGTTTATAAAGTTATCATAGCCCAACACGTCCAACCAGCCCACACACTCAGCAGCCCACCAGGGTTCTTCTTGGTTCCCCTGATTAGCCATCCTATGTATGGAGAAGAGGGAAAAGAAGAATGTAGTGCTCAGCAGGCAACCTACTTCAGAGATAATGGTTGCTTCGCTGCAACTGGTGTTGGAAAGTGTATTTACCTATTTGATGGTAAGCACACAAAAGCTTGGACATGGGCTGGGTCCTGAAGGATGGAATGGTTTCAGCTGTAGTTGCAGGGTAGACAGCAAGGACAGAGGCTTGATGATTAATGATTGAAGAGTATTTGTTAAGGATGCCATAGAGGGACTCCTTGTTGTGGACTATTAAGTGTGGGCTGTGGTAATAATGTAGGTAAGACACAGCTCTTATACTGCTGCCCATTCTCCACACATCACTAGCAGTCTCTAGTTATTTCTAGTTGGAACAACTAGGAATTCTAATATGTTATTAAGTGTTATTATTTAACAGATGTCAGTCCCTTTTCCCCCTCCTGTCATTATTCTCTATATTTTCTACTGCTGCTGCACACAAGCAATTAGTGGATGATTTTCTTGAAATCTGCATCAACTCTCTCCATCAACTCTCTTGTTAAATGTCAAAACCATCTCACATTTAACAGAGGCCTCACTGAATACAAAATGCAGCTAGAGTCATTGCCATGAAGCCTTTTCACGTTGAAAGTGAATACTGAATACCCAGCCATCCAAAGAGAAGTAATTAGTTATCCTGTGTTAAGTTACAGCTACATTATTACTGTTATACACTGCACAATTGGAGTCATGGTTTCTCTTTGTTATTTGCTTCACTTACTAATTACAGACAACAGGAATCATTATTTCAGAAATGGTACCCTGGGGAGTGAAAACAGGGATTGAAGGAGGATGGTATGAGGTACGAGACTACAGGCTTCTCTCCTATCAGTGTACAGCCCCATCCCTTTTCCTTCAATCTTAATTGTGAGAGTGCAGGGCTACTTAATAGAGGCAGATGAGATTAATTGGGCTGAAGTTTGAACAGTAAAAGGTTTGTTTGTTTGCAGGCAAGGTCATTAAGCAGCATTCCCTGGTGATGACATCACAAACAGCACTGATTAGAAAGGCTTCCAGGACTCAAAGAAACAGGGGAGAATCCTTTCGTCTGGGGTCAGCATGCCCTGTTTAATGATAAATACACCCTCAGAGATTAGATGTATCATCTTATTACGTTTATTCACTTTTGTGTTTGAGTGACAAAAATCATAAATATCCTTCCAACACCAGGGTACATCAACCAGGGTAAGCAAAGCCATTAATTGTCGGAACTGTAATAGTAAGCCTACCCAAATATAATTGTCTCATAATTCTCGTAAAACTCAAAAGTCTCATAGTGCATGCTTTACCAAAGTTTATCCCGACTAAGAGGGCCTGTCTCTCTTTGTGGAAAGCTGCTTACCAGCCTGAGAATCTACTGTCTCACCAAAACTTGGGCTTGGGCAACATAGATGAAAACATAGGATAGAAACAACACTTGTTTGAAAAAAAAAAAAAATCTTACAATCATACAATTAGTCAGTAGAAAGAAATAAATGGAAAGTGAGTCACTGTAGGGGATGGGAGGTGAGGAGAGATCTGGCCTATTGCTTTGTGTTAATCAGTTCTATTGACAGGGAATCGAAAGACTGTTCTGGACCATGATGGGCGGACATGGTATTCGCTGTTCAGGGTGTGAGTGGGGTCTGCTTTGATTTTCATGGCCTGTCTATGGGAAGTATGTTCAAAGGTTTTAGCACCAACGACCTTTGTGGCAGTATGGGCAAGTGATAAAAATGGACACCCAAAACCCAGCAGTGATCCCATAGTATAATAAACTCTCTATGGTTGCCCAATAGAAAAGAAACAGTATTTATTGGTTCATCTCAAAAGCTCTGAGTTGATGTGGGAAGTACAGCATCTGGTGTATTCAAGAGCACAGCCTGTACCGTACAGTACATTCCAACACAGCTTCCTATGTACCTATGTGTAACCCAAGGTATTTGAATGTGACTTGCTCTGTGGCTGTATTGTGGATTATCACTGGCTGGTGGTCTTCTTTTGATGTTGAGTTTGATGTCATCTCCTGTGATTTGCTTACATTTATGTAGCAGGAAGAATTGGTCATCACACCATGAGGTAAAACTGTCAATCAAAGATGTACTGTATATGCTGTTGTGTTGGATTTTGCTTTATTAGGCCAAGGATAGCTGTCATCTGGGAATTTAACAAGGTGGATGTTGGGAGTGTTGCTTTTACAGGAATTAGTGTAGTAGTAGTAGTAAGCTTACCCAAATGTAATTCACTCAAAATTCTCATAAAACTCAAAAGTCAGTCATAGTGTAGGCTTTACCAACGTTTTTCCTGACTATGAGTGGAACTCTTTGTGGAACGCTGCCTACCAGCCTGTGACTCTACTGTCTCAACAAAACCTGGGCTACAGCAGCTACATAGAGTCATTGTCCATGGTCCTTAAAGCATTTCAGCAGCTGCCCCAGCATCCTAAAAGGCATATAATGGGGTTATTCAAGCTTGCATACATCCCTGTCCTTGAGATTAGGAGAGGTGACTCATTAGTCCAAATAATAATAGTTTCATAATAATCATTTAAATTAGCATAATCATTTCTTAGTAATATTCACCAACAAGAACAGGACAATGGAATCATTGATTGACTTGAGCACTGCAGGAATGCCTGGTAGTGGGAAACCCAGAAGGGACAGAGATTGGTATAGTCATTATTTCATATCAATTTCCCTGACTGAGATGTAAATAAATTTAGCCTTGTATGATACTTTCACAAGACTGTGTGTGAATTTTGGATGGATGAAGTGAATGAACTACATAGTACGATGATATGTCTATCATCATGATGACGCCCCACACCAGAGCCAGATGTTTCACCCAAGTGTCCTTATTGTGTTTATTCTGTCTACATTGTTTATGTTCCATTTCAATCTTTCTTTGCCCACTCTCGGCATCCATTGCACACCTGACTGTCCCGGTAGGAGGATCCCTCTCTGAGTAGCCCCAAGGTTTCTTCCATTTTTTTCCCTAAAAGATTTCATTTTTCCTTGTCCTCAGTGAGGGTCCAAGGTTGGGGGTGTCATGTGTCGTCATATATTAGGGTTCAAACCCAAGGAGGTTTTATTAGGGTTTAAACCCAAAGGGGTTTCTATTGTTCCCTGCCGTTTATTATGCCGCGGCTCAAATTGCCATGAGCTGGAATGAGCTAAAATCATGAAACTTGGCCCAATAACTGGAAATGATGTGCAAATGCTTCCCAAGAAACATGAGCCCAATCAGCCAGATGGTGGCGCTGTAATTAAGGCCCATTTTGGAAAGGCCACGCCCCTCACACCATGACTCCGATTGACATGAAATTGTTTGTCCAATCATTACAAAACTCGCAGGACATGTTTCATAACAATGTTAAACCTATTGTGAAATCGCTCAATAGGGGGCGCTGTAATTAAGGATTTTGGAAAGGCCACGCCCCTCGCACCATGACTTTGACTGACTTGAAATTTGACACACAAGTCCAGCTCAATGTGCTCTACAAAACAGCCTCAAAAACCACTACAGCCCAGATGACAAAATTTTCCGCCATTTTGAATTTTTTGAAAAACACATTTTTGACATCTCCTCCTAAACTGTACGTCCGATTGCTACCAAATTTTCTGTGCATCATGATTGGACCAAACTTATCAAAAGTTGCATAAAGCTTGTTGATATCTCATTTAGTTTTCAGGATATTGACCAATGACACATAAATAGACTGAAGTCAACAACTGTTGGGCTAATCATCACAAAACTTGCAGGATATTTCCACATAAGTACCTGAAAAATGGGTGTGGCATAACACTAATCAGACTATAAATCAGAAATTGTTTGTCCAATCATTACAAAACTCGCAGTATATGTTTCATAGCAATGCTGAACCACGTGTGTAAAGCTATTTTGAAATCGCTCAATAGGGGGCGCCACCAGTTCCAAACATGTGCATGGGCCTGGTGCAAATTTGGCCACAAATCAATGACAGTTTGTCCAAACATCACCAAACTTGGTGGATATTTTTAATTAAGCTGTTGAAACATGTCCCCAAAATGTTTTCGTAATTGACCAACAGAGGGTAACGGCGTTGCCGAACAATGGAGTAGGCCTGGCGCAGATTTGTGAAACCTTTATTGTATTTGTGAAAACTGAAAAAGGGCAATTTCACAGATTTTTCTCCATCCAGACCACATTAGACCAGGTCCAGATCAAAAACCACTATAGTTACACTGGTCAAATCTGGACTAGATTATCCCAGAGAGGCTAAAGAATCTTTAAAACATAGTTTCAGATTTGTTAAACCGCAAAAGGGTTTGAACCCGCAAATAGCCGCTTGCGGCTATATTTGTTTTCATAATGTTGCCATTGTGAAGCCATTTGAGACTGTAACTCTGATTAAGGGCTATACAAATAAACTTGGCTTGACTTGATTTAATGCATAGTAATCCCTGTTGGTGTGTTTATCATTAAACAGGGCACACAAAAGGTTTCTCCCTTGCTTGATTGACTCCTGGGAGCCCTCCTAATGAGCCCTGTTGGTGATGCCATCACCAGCCAATGCTGGATAATGACCTTGCCTGCAAACAAAACAAACCCTTTACCGTTTACTGTTTCAACTTGAGTCTAATTAATCTCATCTGCCTCTATTAAGAAGCCCTGCACTCACAAAAGGGGTGGGGGTGTACACTGATCTTAACAAGCCATTAATATTGTTCTTTAAAAAAAGCTGCCCTTTAATTCAAAGCAAACCAACTGTCATATGGTTAACCCTCCTCTGAAACATATTCAGGGTTGCAGGAGGGAAGCCTATAGTCTTGGCTCATACACACCATCTGTCCTCCTTCGATCCCTTTTTTCACACCCCAGGGTCCCATTTCTGAAATAATGAGTCCTGTTTCTATAATTTGTAAGTGAAGAAAATAATAAAGAAAGCCATGACACCAATACCAAGTAGTGTACAACAGTAATAATGTAGCTGTAACTTAATGCAGGGCAACCATTACTTTACCAGCCTAGATCAATCCACAGCTGTCCTCTTCTCCATGGAAGGCTGGGTACTCAGTATTCCCTTTCAACACAAGAAAACTTCATGGCATGACTCTATTGGCATTCTGTGTTCAGTCAGGCCTCCACTGAATTTCACATGGTTTTGACAGTTAACGAGAGTTGATGCAGCATTTTAAATTGCAAATTTCAAGAAAAGCATTCACTACTTGTTTGTGTGCAGCAGCAGCAGAATATTGAGTAGAGAAGAATATCAAGAAGGAGAAATGGGAGGGATTTCCATTAAACACTTTCCTAATTTCTTCAACTAGAATTCATAGTTGCTTCAACTTGAAACCACTAGGGACTGCTAGCGATGAATGTAACCACAGACAGTAAGTGAATGAGTGAAGCCATGATGTTATGTACTGTCAAATATAAGTAATTCACAGAGAGGAATGCATTAGGCTTTAAGTCCTTGCTTTGTGAACTGTGCCTGTGAACACTGCTATATAGGTGGAGAATGGGCAGCAGTATAAGAGCTGTGCCTCGGGGCTGATGAGCTCAAATCCTTGACATAAACATCAAAGTTAAATTCAAGATTTGCCAGTATCTCTAGTATATTGATTCCTTAGAGTGAGTAGGAAAATCTTTATTTTCAAAAAAATTAATCTTTATCAATATTACCACAGCCCGCTCTTTAATAATCCACAACAAGGAATACCTATATGGCATCCTAAACAAATACTCTTCAACCACCAAGCACAGCCTCTGTCCTTGTCTATTTACACTGCAACTACAGCCGAGCTCACTCCATCCTTCAGGACCCAGCCCATGTCTAGGCTTTTGTGTGCTTACCATAACAACAGCAACCATTATGGCTGAAGCAGGTTGCCTGCTGAACACTAGACTCCTCTTATCTCCCTTCTCCATACATAGTGTGGCTAATCAGGGGAATCAAGAAGAATCCTGGTGGGCTGCTGACTTGCTGTATGACGTGACTGGTGACAGTCCTGAGTGGTAGGCTCTCCTTTTCTCTGTGTGTCAGACTGGCAGACTGGCACACATTGATACACCACTACAAACTGGGGGAATTACAGGGACCCCCCTCCTGAACTGGTCAAGACCAGAGGCCCCTGCGGCCGATCTACACGGTCATGGCTCTTCTCTGTCCTGGCCCCAGCAGAGTCGCTGCCCATCTTTCGCCGCAGGCTGAAAACCCACCTCTTCAAGAAACACTACCCTGACTCTTCCTCTTAGCACCTGCTTATTTGTTTCACTTACTTGTCTTAGCATTTGCTTTTATGTTTATTTGCTTCACTTATTTGTCTTAGCTCTTGTTTATTTGCTTCACTTATTTGTCTCATTTGTTTAAATAAAAAGTAGGTAGCTAACTTATTGCACTTTTACCTTAGCACTGGTTATGCTCTTAGATGTGTTACGTGTAGCTCACAGGCGGACCCAGGCGCAGAATACAGAGGCAGAGACAGGCGAAAAGTTAACAGCTTTATTTTGCTGACATCACCGGAGATGGGAGTAGGCAGGCAGGCAGATTCAGGCAAAGCAGGAGTCTGAGTTACCAGAGGCAGACGAAGCAGACAGGGATCAGGCGAAGCAGTCAGGCAAACACTTGACTGACACTGCATTTTACTCTGCCACACACCAGACCAAACATCCAAACATCCGCCAGACCAAACATCCTCAGCCCTTGGATTTACCACAGTCCTCAAGGCCACTCT